>JARHVA010000190.1:5047500-5322500 GCA_037957365.1 Torreya grandis
AAAGTCTTTTCACAATAAGACGGGCTTTGTACTTGTCCAAATTACCATCAACCTTGCATTTGACTTTGTACACCCATTTGCAGCCAATGGGTTGCTTCCTTGGAGGTAAATCCACAAATGTCCAAGTATTGTTTCTCATCAAGGCATCATATTTTGATTGCATCGCTTTCTTCCATTCAAGTTTGTCTTGTGCATTAGAATATCACTGGGACTCTGAAATACTGAACAGATTAGAAGCAAGAGCAAAATACATAAGCTCTTCATCATTAGTTGAATCCACAACTGACTTTCCTGGCTATCGAGACCGTGTATGAGATTGAGGAAGATACCCCTCTCGCACATCCTATAGAGTGGTGTAATACCACTTGGGTCTCTTCTGTACCAATGATCCCTGTAGCTGCTGATCATCAAATGGAGTGGTCGACCCAGGTCAACGATGTTGATACACTAACAAAGTGTTAGCTGTAGATTGTTGCACTGAAGACTGTGATGGTGTCTCCAAAACATGTGTTTCCTCATCTTTCAAAGGAAGTACAATGCTAGAAACCTTTGGATTAGCAGAGACGACTTGCTAATTACAAACAAATAATGATTATGTTTCTTTTACATTAACATCTCGACTAATGATGATCTTGTTAGTAAACACATCTATTAATCTATATGCCTTGGATTGAGTACTATAACCAACAAATAAATATCATGCACATTTAGAATCTTGTTTACTCCTATTTCCTAAGAATGAGAGCATATGTAGCAGAACCAAAAACACGAAAATGTGTTACCTCTGGTTTGATGTTGGACTAGGCTTCTTCGGAGTGACGTTCTCCAAAGCCTTGCAGGGACTTCTGTTCAGTATGTGGATTGCCGTGTTTACTGCTTCTCCCTAGTATTTATACGACACACGTCTGCTATGCATCATGGATCGAGCCATCTCCATGATTGTGTGATTCTGCCCTTCAACCATTCCATTTTGTTGAGAAGTGTATGGGGTTGTTAGTTGCCAATGAATTCCTTCCTTGTCGCAATAGTTCTGAAATTGCTTTGAAGTGAATTTTCCCCCATTGTCGGATCTTAAGGCTTTGATCCACCGACTTGTCTCATTTTTTACCAGTGCTTTGAGTTTTACAAACTCAGCAAAACAGTCAGACTTCTTTTTCAAGAAGTAGACCCACATTTTTCTAGAAAAATCATCTATGAACAACAAAAAATACCTTGCACCAAGAATGGTAGATGACTTTCGAGATGGCTCACATAGATCTGCATGAACAAGATCAAGGAGCCCCTTTGCTCTCCAGGCACCTTTAGTGAGAAAAGGTTTGCACTTCTATTTGCCAGTCAAACAACTTGCACATATATCTTGCTTGACCTAGATAGTAGGCAATCCAAGAACCACATTCGATTTTTGGAGTTTGGCCAAATACTGAAGATTGAGATGTCCAAATCTCCCCTGTCATACAACACTAGTATTATCCTCCACAATCAATGCATTCAAATTGATAGTGGCAGGATCAACAAGTCTATACAAGCAAATTTGCCCAATGCCTAGGACTATGACATTATCATTTTTGATATCAGACACAATACATTTCTTTCTTGAGAAATTGACTGTAATGTGAGGGTTTTCAATTAACTGACTGATTGATAGAAGATTTTTGTTCAGCTTAAGTACATACCTAACATTCTTGATTATGAACTTTGTAGCATTATTCAATACAATGCGTATATCTCCTATTCCTTCTACAACATATGATCTACCATCACCCAAGGAAATTGAATCTGGAAAACTTTCTTTTGTAGTGAAATTAACATACCAGTCTTTTCAACATGCAAAATGCCGTGATGCATCGGAATAAAAAAACAATCACTGGTAGTCCTCTCATCGGAACATGATGCCATGAGAGCATATTCTTCCTCAAATTTAGGTTCAATTGCTACCACATTTGCATGCCCTTTTGCCTTGTTATGTGTTAGATCATATTGTCTTTTTCTACATTCTTTCTTAATATGACCAAATTTTTGATAGTAATAACATTTTACCTTTAATTTCGGGGAAGATGAAGACGTCTCTGAATGTCTTTTCCATTTCCCTTTGGATTGGGCAGCAAATGCACTTTCAGATTGGCTAGAATTGGACTCATTGAAGTGTGTCTGCATGCGTTCTTTCTACAGGCAAATATGAACTCACCTGATCAAAAGTGAGTGTTACTCTCTATCATCAGGTGCAAAGCTTCCATGAACGATTCATACGAAGGTGTCAGGCTGTTCAGAACAAGAGCCATCATATCATCGTCATCCAAATTTTTGTTGATGGCTGACAATTGGTCATAGAGATCTTTCATCTGTAATAAATGCTCTGATAGAGACCCACCTTTCGACATTTTTGTGGAAAATAACAGATTTTTCAAATAAAGTACATGACTCTTTTCCAAAGTCTGGGATTTGAACTTGAGACTGGTCCATAGTGCACTTGTTTGTACAACATTCCAGACCTTCGGAATCATGTCATCTGACACAGAGAGTTTCAACAATAGAAGGGCTTCTTTATGACGTTTGCCATAATCGACAAAATTCGTTGTCGGTCGGTGTTTTGTGTCAAGTATTATCTTGTCGGAATCATGGAATTATGCAATCGTCAAGATTTTGACTCCATACATTATAATTTTGTCCAGTTAATTTTTGGTCATCAGGAAGGATGAGGTTTTGAATATTGGTCATTTTTTTAATTTTCCTATTTCCGTTCAATTCAACTATCAAACATTTGGAAAAAAATTTTGTTTTAAAAAATTTGAAAAATTAATAAATGAACTCACAGGAATTTGTGCCTCGTGACTGAAAAATCGTGCCTGCCCTTCGTGATGATTTTCGAGCCCTTGGTGTTTTCCTTGCAACCTCTATTCTCGTGCCCCCTGCCCTTCCTACAATGACTCGACCTTGCCTACAATTTCTTTGTTGACGTTGTGCCGTCTTATGCCCTTCGTGATCACGCTGTGCCCTTGTTGTGATACTTCGTTTGACACTTCTCTTGACGTGACCACAACTAGAAATTGGCGACTGTGTTTTTATCGTGCCCTAGTGTGCTATGACACGTCGTTCCAAAACTGGCCGTGCCCTTCACCTCCACGGGACTGTGAACCTTCGATGACTTTCCTTCGGTCCCTGTAGCATCTTCGATCTTCTTGCAACATGTTTTCTTGTCTCCTCCCGCGTTCAACTCGAACGGGATTGTGTCTTCTTCCGCTGATTCTTCATGGTTGTGCTTTCTGTGATTCTTCTACATAGTCCGTGTTTGCTCCCACAGGACTATGTCCTCTCCATGAAAGTAGATGATTTACTCTACTTCTCCACACCTTCGAACTCCTTTTCTCCAGTGCAAATAATAATTACCTCGAATGGTGAATCATTTGTACCGTTATGGCTTCCTTGAGTGGTGGCTCTGATACCATTGTTAGCAAATGAAGAGATGTTTGTGAAAGCACTTGATGATTTGTGATCAGTGCATCAATCTTATTTATGTACTCCAAAATTGGTTACAAGCAGTTATGGTTATGGCAGTTACAGAAGTTATTAGTTAGACTTTAACTAATTTGTAGTTACTATTTTTACATTATTTAACACTGCGTACCTGGCAAGAAGGTTTTCTTCTCAATTGTTGCTTACCTTCTCTCTTGGGCAGCTACATGTATTTTCCATCCAAAAAATAACAACAATATTTTAAATTTTTACACATAGCACCAACGCTCGCACTCTCATCCATGAATGAAAGTGGGGTTTGGATTCAAAAAGTGAGTGACACCCACTAGATAAGTAAGTATGGCCTCTTTGAAAAAATTGAATCTCATATTGCTCTCCAAATGATAAGTACACTCCTCCATTCCACCCTTGCAGCTGTCTCTAAGAGATAACAACACAGAAACACTAGATTCCAATTACAAGCCTAATCATTAATGGATGATAGCTCAAGATGTCGAACATGTTTACAAGAGTCCTTTCCACCAAGGCCTATCCCACTTGCATAAAAATCCAAAGTGGGCAGGGGCTGCAGTAGATACAAGGAGCTGACAAGCCTTTCCAACATGTGCAGGGCTATATATGGGTGCCATGTCCAAATGAATGAAAGTCTGTTTAATGAATTTATTATTAAACAAAGGAGAATTATCCATGAAATTCTTCTCCAGAAAATTTCTGATTGCGGAACCAGATATGCTTGGACATATCTTAGGAGAATCAGTGTTCAAATTATTCCCTCTGAAAGTTTGCATTCTTTATATTCCAGAAACAGAGTATACATAATTCCTATTAAAATACAGTTTAGGTCACAATGACAGGCATATTATAATAGTAGAAGCCTTGAGACTATGACCAAAATAAAAGCTTAAGCTTTTTGGTCATCAGGAATTTCTTCATAAACACACATAACAGAAGGCAACAACAGGATCCAGCATCACTTGCTACTGGAAAATAAATCATTGATAATCCTAGAAGAACTAATGATTCAATCTGTTCCAGGAAGATTCTCTTTCAACTCATATCGAGGCAGGTACAAGTTGATTGTGTGGTTACAATTCGTAGGAATCATATCCTCGCATATATTGTGAGGAATTGGTTATTCTTCTCTTTGATTTTTGTTTTAATATGATTTTCCATAGTTACTAGGTTCGGAAATCTGAATGCGTTCGGGAGGCGGAAAAAATGCGGAATGCGAAATTTTTGAAAAAATCTAGAAAAAAATCCGGTAAAATCCAGTTCAGAAAATAAAATTATATATATATATATATATGCAAAATATTTCAATCTACTAAGGAATGAACATTAATTTAGCACTTGCAAAAATGAGAAATGCATAAGAATTTCAAACTTGAATTACATTAAAAGATATCAAAATATTCATAGTTTAGAGCCTAAGCTCAAAATTGATATAGAACTTAAGTTTCAAACATTTGCAACATCAAACCCAACTTCAAAATCAAAACTAGCACTAGCACTAGCACCATCAATGAATCCTCCATCCAGCTCATCAACACTATCTATATTTTTCTCAACTCCTTCAAAGGATGGTTCTCCAAGATGAAGATTGTCATCTTCTTTTGCAAGATTGTGCTCAAGCAATCTTAAATTGCTATTAACAAACACAAGATCTGACAACTTTTTGGCTCCTAGTCAGTTTCTCTTATTAGTATGGATCAAATCATGCGTGTTCCAATTTCTTTCGCATGCAGAAGCACTAGCACATTGACTGTGGACAAGCACGGCAAGCTTTTGTAACTCTGGAGTAGAAGAACCATACGTCTGCCGCCATAAATGGGGATCCATGCTAACAATGTCTTCTTGTGCCGCTTTAAACCACTCGGCTACTCTCCCCCAGTGTTGAGACCACTGACACTTTCTCTCACAAGGGCTCATCGGTGCATTGAATCTCATAGAGTGCATGCCTTAAGGGGTGCACTGGGAATGGGGTTGGATCGGCTTGTGGCACTTTGCAAGAGATATTCTCATACTATTGTATCATGCATGCAACCCTTCATGCAGCCTTCATACCTCCTATGATGTCTCCTTGAAATCTTGAAACCCTGAAATATGGCTAAGTTTGAAACTCTGAAACCCTGGAATCTGACTAACTCTGAAATATGATAGGATCCTCCAAAACCTAGAATTTGCATTATAGCTCCTAGCGGTCCGAAACCCCTCTCAAACACCCTGAAAGTATATAAATAAAATATAACTTAAAGTAAACTTTACTTAAATGTTTATTTTATTTATATACTGTTGGGTTCGGACTAGATTTACATTTTCTAAATTTTTTTGTTGACTTCCATTGTTTCTCCCTGTTGGTACCTTTCCAGATGCCTCCGGGACGTACCGGTACCTGCAACACAGTTTTAATGTTGAAAAATACAGCGAACCGAATTTATTAATCCGAAAGCCCGCAAAAATGCGGAAAGTTCTGGATTTTGGCCAGATGCGGCCGAATCTGGTAACTATGTGATTTTCATCTAATGCGGTGATAACTCCTACTTGGACATGTATGATGGGATTTTAATGACGGGAATGTTTAGTATGGATTATATTAAACGATTGTTGACAGGTTCAATGGAAGATTTATAGGATTTAAATGGTGCTTTAAACCATGTACCTTAGACTAGTTTTTCATGGTTTAGCTTGATAACATGTGCCAGTTGACTGGTGAACTAGACCCATCCTTTTTGAATGATCCTAAGGAAAATGGATCTATTGAAAGGTTAAACCTGATACATATCATGCATGTTTAGTATTTACTAATTTGAAAAAAACATGACCAATGAGCTTGATATATTTTTCCAGCAGCTTCACAGTTTATCTACGCATAAGCTTTGAATCAAATTAATTTCTGATTTCATCCTGAATTCAGTTGCAACCAAGTTGGCAAGAATAAATTTGAGTTCAGCCAAGATCTAACCCAATTCCTAGTCCTTTAATTTAGACTTGTTTTCTAAGTTGCGTATGTGTATGTGTGTGATGACTTAAGGGTGATTAATCTTGTGATAAACCAATTTAACTTGAGCCTGCATAGTTTGCAATTAAATCTAGGAGAGGCTTTTCATACCTATGCAATGAATCCAAATTAAGAGCATTGGGTTTTATCACTGCATAAGTTGAAACTAGACATCTATGATTGTTATATGGTAATAATGGAGCTAGCTTTTGGTCTGGCAAGTTGTGGGCTTCAGTTGTCAACGGGGTTATTCACAAGTTTGGATACCATGGATTGATATCACCTATAAAAGATAGATGTCATTTTTATATTTGGTGTCTTTAACTGAATTCTATTTTATGTAGCCTTCACAATGGCTTTTAGTTTTGTAATTATTGTCTCCCATGGTGAGAAATGATAAATGTTTCTCTCAAGTGGAGATACAATATCATTTAAGTACAGGCTGTGTGCCTTCTCTATCACACCCTTTTATTCTATAGGGCTTCCTTTTTCATGTCTAATGAAATTTTGATATCCAGCAAAGTAATAAAGCATGTTCTTTGGGTGCTAATTTAAAATCCACCTGAATTGTTTGGCGTAATCATGAGTCCAGTTTATTTTCAATGCATGGCAGGAATTTTACTGAATTACATGGAGAAATTATTTATAAATGTTGCTGCAAAGCTTATATTTCTTTTGGATCTAAGTAATATATTTTTAGGCCTTTTCTTCTTTTCTTAATGTATTTTTATATTAAGTTTTTATATACATGGAAATTGCTTGTGAATAAAACAGGCTATAACGAAGTATCAGAAAGAAAGAAGATGGCTCTGAGGCAATTTTTGGGATGGTCTAATGGGGAGGTAATGAGATCAGATGCAAAACCCTGCTCAACTATGATGCGACAGACAGCTGGCATCTTCAGCATTGGTGGAGCTATGGCATTTTGGGTTCTTGCTAGGGTACACTATGGTATTTCATGTTGTTGTCTTGGTCATTTCTTTGTACATAAATATGCTTGCGTGTGAGATAAAATTCTTTTTATGTCTGAAATCAAAAACCTATCAGAGTCAAAAAAATAGTTACAAACTTTTGAAAGTCTTCTATTTTATTGCCGTCCCATGCATTTTCTATAAAAGGGCTTGATGGGTTATACAGGAAATCATGAGAGACAGGAAATATTTTGAGGTTTTTCAATTGAATTTACTGCAGCACTTAAATATCCAGCCTCTATCCATGTGAGTTAGTTTCTAGTTGCATGATTCAATTGATCCATCCGAGCTCTGATACCATATCAGGAAAAAGAATTCTTTTGATATACAGATTCTGATTGGTTCGGTTATGGCAACAATTGAAAGTCTATTGTGGGTTTCATTTATCAACCTGGTTTGAGTCCTATCACTTGGTCTAGCAAGAAACAAATTGTGATCTTCTTTTTTGGATAGAAGCAATGTATCATGGCGGCGTTCACTTTGTCCAGGAATCTTTGGATTCAACAAATTCTTTCCGAGTTTGGGTTCCTGCATGATGATATTCCCAATACTCTTTGGTGCAACAATCAAGTTGTCATTCACTTTGCACACAATCTGGTAGATCATCAATGACCAGACACATTATGCACTAAATTTGGCAGCTCAGTGATGACCAGATTATCGACATGCAATTTTATTGCGAGAAGATCAGATTGCCGACATTTTCACCGAACTCTTGATGGAGGCCAAGTTCTTGCATCATGGGTCTTTGTTAGGCATGAAGGAAGTTTTCCTTAAAGAGGGATAGTGCATAATTATTCTTTCCTTCACTTCTCTCATGGTTCAAACTTCATCTAAAGGAGGGATGTTGGTGTATTTAATTATTCAATTTTTTTGATTAATTATTTATGCACCTATTTTGTATGTTATTTATATTCAACTTTTTGATATTTATTAGCCAGTTGGGAACTCAAGTCAACTCCATCATTGAAGATTCTTTTTGGCTTGATTGATGTTCCACTATCTAATAATTATAGTTATCTCCCAAAATGACTCAAGTGCATCTCCAGTTCGAGTTAAGTTGAATTGAGAGAGAATCTCTCTATTTTGGGAGTCTTCTCCTTGATTGGCTTCCAAATACTTCTCTATAAAAGGGCTTGATAGGTATACAAGAAATCACGAGAGAGATGGATTGCAAATGCTTTTGAGATTTTTCATAGTTTTACCAATACTGTTCTGTACCAACCTTTGTCCACGTGAGCTAGTTTTTAGATGAATAATTTAATCGATCGTGTGTGTAAAAGCATTATTTTTCTTAATAAATTTCCTCTGTCGATAGTCATTACCTCTGCCCTCCATTTGTCTATTGTTCCCTCACGCATTCCTCAATGTCAATATTTTTGAAGTTCTTTGGTATTCCATTATCCATTATTTTTACCCTTTGCCAGAATCGATCAAAGTATGCTTGTGATACATACTTGCCTCAGCCGTGAGAATTGTGTGTCAGTTTTTCCTTCTTTATGAAGAGCTTTTATAATAAGAGGGTGGTCCCATGGAGGGGGCAACTGCAATTATTTTGCAGTTGCAGGGGGTTCCATGCAACTTTAAATTTCTTCAACTGCAAAAAATTGAATATTTTCTTGAAAAATAGGAGCAACGACTGCAAATGAAATAGATTTTCAGAGATGGGTAGAAGTTGGGGGCAAGAATTTGCAGCACTTGCAGAGAAAATTCAAACCTCTTAAATTTCATGTGCATAAATATTTTTGCAATTTTAAAAATCCATAAGACTGTTTTACTGCATAATTTCTCATAAATAATCTCTGCAACACCCATTAAATATTTTCACAGTTGCAGTACCATGGGACCAGGCACTAAGCCTTTTCCAAAATATTAATTACTTTCAAAATTTGCATATCAATGATAAGTGTTTAGCTCTTATGGAACATAGCTCAGGTAACTTGGCCTCAGAATCATTTTCTGCCCCATCCATCTTCATATCGGAACCATAAAGCAGTGTGCTGGTTTGTAATTCAGTTGAAATACGTTATTTGATTTCCTTATCTAGAGTTCCGTTTCTAACAAATCTTTGACCTTGCATGAGCCTAGGTCTCTTACTATTATTGTTCGTCTTTGTTGGCATATCTTTTGTGCTTTGGTCTTTATTACCTCCGTGTATCCTTGAGGGGATTCCCCCTCACATGGATCTTTGTATTTGTGCTTAGATCGTAAGACTAGAGTTTACTTGTTTCACGAACACACCCCTAGTTATGTTTACGTTATTTTAGTGTGTAGTTACTTTTTCAATTCCTTGTTATTTTTAGTATTTATGCTAGAACTTCACTATTTTAGTTTGCTATACTTTTAATTCCTATTGACCTAGTCTACTCATTTGGGTAGGTTAATGTAATATCCTTTTTAATACTTTTCTTGAGTCATTTTAAAAAAAAATATAAAGATATTATATTACTATGAAAAGCATTTTTAAATAAAAGTAGTTGTATTGTGTTAGTTAAACTTAAATAGTAGAATACAAAATCCCCATTAACATAACTAGAATCTCGAGAAGGAACATATTAGACCAATTACAAAAAATGACTTGACAATACAGTTCCCTTTGGATTTATCACCACATTTCAAACTCAAAACATAGTGGAACAGAAGTAAACTTCTCGTTGCATGGTGGGCCACAATTGGCAGGAGAGCAAGGTGTTCTCACCCTTGGTGGCGGACTCAGGTATGCAATGGTCTTCTCCAGCCCCATTAGTTTGGCCTTTTTTGGTGTCTTAGTTTTGCTGCTTTCTTTACTCCTAGGATCAATTCTTCTAGTTATTAGCTTCCATTTGTTATGATAGTGGCATCTATCATTGTGTCTGTTTCCTCAATCATAGCTTGATCTTCATCCACGAACTACTAGATCCTGTCTTCGACCATCTTTTCCAGTGGTGTAAACCTCTATCTTGAAGGAAATTGAAACTAAAAAAAAACTCTGCAGAATAGAAGTCAATTTCTATTGTAACTTGTTATAATTAGTCGCTATATTCTTCATAAAGTGAATCAGACGGAGTTGTTATAGGTGCAATGGGACTATGAATTGCCCTGTTAGCAGCTTGGATGATGTAGAATATGATATAAAAATTGATGTGAAGCTCTTTGAATTTCTTTTTGACAGAAATGTCAAAGAAGTATTGAACCAACTAGAGTATATTGACAATCATTGAGCATGGAATGTACTAGGCAATTATGTAAAAATGTATCTGCCAGTACATGAACACCATCAAGATGTAATATTTTTATAAATCCGTTGATCAATTCCACTGGTATATTCTGCTAAGTTTGGGATGGAAGAGGAAATGGGAAAAAATAAAACAATGGCCGTATTTGTGCTATAAATTGCAACAAGTAGCATAATGTATGCGAGGTGTTCATTAATTTTTTATTATAATGTTAGGTTTAGGTGTGTTCTATTGTTGAGTTAATCAGGCATTCACTAGTTAAAAATCGTAAGTGCAAGGTGCTTTAACTGCTCAAATTTTGGCTTCTAGGACAAAATATTTTGATATGAAATTATGGGTTCAATGTCAGATCACTAATCCTGTATGTTGTTAACCTTTCTTTTACAGAGTTCTGAATAAATTTTGAGGTTTGCGTTCCTTATTCCTGTACGCTGCTGTTTATTTTTGTTGGGTTGGTTTAATATTTTTTTTCCTTTTTTATATTTTTAGTTAACACAATCTTAGATGGAGTCTTTGGCTAGAGAGCCTTTTGTTTTGTTATTGTAGTTTTCCTTGTTAGACACTTTTAAATTATTTTCTTAGTGGTAGTGGTTGTGGTTGAAGTGTTGTGTCTTTTGTTTTATGGGAAATCATGTAAATTAGGTAAGTCTTGAGCAATCCAAAGTGTCGGTATTTTATCAGAAGGGTAATCTAGCCACTGAGTTTTTAACACTTTCCTACGTAATCTGTTTGCCTGATGTTATTTGTAGCCTATGAGTATCTAGGAAGTCATTTTGAGGGGCAAAACATTTTTATTGAGTGTCTTATAAGTTTGTTCCGTGTATTTATATAGATTGTTTAGCAGGCTCAGTTCTGGCCGAATACTATTGTACCATTCAAGGGAGAGTGGAGTCCCTTTGAGGTGAAAGGCTGTTATTGGAACTTCATCTATTTCACTAATTTCACACAATTTGGAGTAATTATGAAATGACCTGATCCATGCTTGATTTGATTATACTGGACAAATGATCAACTAATATATTCTTTTGTCCCGGCTTAATCTTCATTCACCAAACCAAATTATTTGGGATGTAGTGTCTACCTTATGATCTCTGCATGCAAAAGGTTTGTTTATTATGTATTTGATTGCACAATGATCAGTATGCACGATGATCTGAAAGGCAGAGACATAGTGCCTGAAAATTAAGGAAAATACAACTGATTACGTTTCTTTTCAGTGTCTATGTACTGCTTTTTAGGCCCAAACCGATTCCTTCCAGCATAATAAACGGCATACTCCTTTTGAGGCTTCTGCCCCAGCACAGGTCCAAAAGAATTGTTTGATGCATCTGTGAACACAGAAATGTGGAGCCCAATATGGGCCTTTCAAAAGTGGCGTTGCAGTCAATGTTTGGTTCAACATTCTTAATGCCTCTTTGCATTCTTTGGTCTGTTGAAACACTTATTTTTTGGTCAGCAAAGCTATCAAAGGAGAATCAATCTTGCTGAAACTTTTAATAAACATTCTGTGGTAACCAGCTTGCCTAAGGAAACTATGAACATCCTGTTTCTTCTTGGATGATGCCAAAACCTTCTGTTGTGGGCAGCTTTGCTACGAAAACGATGAATGCCCCCTTTCTTCTTGGGTGATCTCATTACCTTTATAGTTTCAGATTTTGCTGTATCTTCATTTCAGATTTTGCTGTATCTTCAGAAATACATGGTTCAGAAATAAAATTCCCAAGCATTATCTTCTCTGAAACCATAATCTTGCATTTTTTATCACTCAAAACTAGCTAGGGTTGCTTAAAGTCATTTAAATACACCTCCACAAATTTATTAAGAGGCCTAGAAAACATTTATCACATTAAGAGGCGTCATCTTTACAAAGGATATCTCCTCACTAGCATGGTTCTCAATTGCTTATCTTGTATGTTGATTATCCTCCATTTTAAAGCTCTTCTTCTACCTTATATTTGGAGGCATCCATGTTGATGTTATGCTCTAGAAAGCAGACTTACATGTTAGATAATACCAATTGAACGGGCGAAATTCAATCATAAGGGCCATCCACAAAGAAGCCAAGGATGGAATTGTCAATAAATGATCCTAATGTGCAAAGGTGGATGCAAGCCTAAGCACAAATTATCAAATGATGTAGGCCAAAACATCTAAGAGGAACTTCACATAAACATGGGCCTGGCGATCACAACCAGGCTATAGAATCAGAAATAGTCAAGAATGAGCTTATCATGTAAAACAAGAGGGAAAAAATTATATGAAGGCATCGAGAAATGAGAGTAAAGGATTGGTTTAGGAAGAGGAACAAGGCCCCCCAAAATAGGAGAGCCTTTCAATAAGGCTTATCATAAACAAGCATCTCATCCAACTCTCCCCCACAGACTCATCATATAGGACCATCCTCCAAATCATCACATCCTTTGAGAATGACTGAAACAGGACATAGAGTGCCATTAAATCATACGTGACGAGGTTTGGCACCCATCAAAGGCTAAGATCATAAAGATCTCTCCACCATCCCCTATCAAGAGGACCCATGATATGTTGAAACTTGAATGAAGAGTTGCACACACAAACCCACCAATAGATAATATCAATAACAAAATCATGCAAAATCATGAGCTGGTCTATGTAAAAGCTCAAGGCCGTCCATTTTTCTATATAATGATCAAGGGTAAGAGTTGAGAGATCTCATCGTTGAGGAGACACACCTATATGATTTCTTGATAAATAAACATAATGTGCTCCTTGCTTTGGGATCAATCTATCCAAAATCAATCTTCACAATAATGCCAAACTAGAAGTATGCGATCAAGGTCTCCTAGTATGATATTGATGGCACCCGTGATGAGGCCTACAATGCCTCCTTTCTCCAAAATAAGGCCTAAGGTGAGACCAAGAATGCCTCTGCTCCCCAAAATGCACATGCTGATATGGCTTAGTTATATATGATCTGTGCTCTAATTGTTGCTTCTTCTCACATGAAGTTTAAACTATCGAATAGTCACAAACTGATTACTTTGATTGAGAAGACTCATCTACCAGTGTAAGCTCATCAGATGTAGGCATATCAAAGTCTTTTATAGAAATCATCTTTGGATAATCACGGTTGACCCTCATGGATTTAATAATAGGTTCAATAGGATCAAAAATCCCTTGTCCATGTTTTCCAAGTCCTTTGTCTAGCTCATTTTCCAAAGCACCTTTGAAACAATAGGAGAGCTATCAACATTTGATTCACCACTCATACTAAATCTTCATTAGAGGTATTATCAATAAAATTGGAGGTTGCATCCACAAAAATGTTATCATACTTGTAAGAATCATCAATCCATCAATCCCTATGGGATCAATGGTGATATGATTGTCAGTTTGGTCTTCGCATTCAGTGCAACCTCTATGATTTTTCTTCATGGGACAATTTCCTCTAAATTATTTTAATTCAGGTCTTTTAATTTCCAAATTTTAATGTCTTTCTTTGTTAACTCAAGATGGCTTATTTTCTCACATCTACTGTAAACACATGCAAATTTGGTCAAATGAGGGTTTTGAATTTTCAAAATATTATTTTTTAAAGCTCACTTCCTCGTCCTTTACTCCTAGCCGCTCTTTCACATACCCTAAAAGCACTTCCATCTTTATACACTTGTTACTCACATCCACCCTAGCGACTTGTATTCTGCCCATGCCTCCCATATTGTTCTCTTACACTCCCATCTCCGCACTCTTCCATTTAATTTAATCATTGCATATGATAATATCCAATGAAATAAAGATCTGCTCTCAACAGCGACACCATACCTCCTCAATAAGCTGCTGTCACATCCCAACCAACCAGGATACATGGAGATATATGCTATGAGGATTCATGGAGATAAATGCTATGACAGTCGATGGGAGAAGTCACAGGGGAATGCAGACTAATCAGACAAGGTACACACCTGACACCATGATGGTAGAATGTGAGTGGGGTTACAAAGGAGATTTGGCTAGTAATGGAGCGATTAGGCATAGAAGTTTGACTATATCTCCACTTAGTGCCCCATCGCCTATACATTCTCTAATGAATCCTAACTACTGCCATCCTCTTCTCCATGGTCTTCTCCATGTTGCACTTAACTTCAGTAAGGGAACAATTTCTATCCGTGATTTTGACATCAACACTATTCTGTTGGAGCTTCAAGTTAAGGACAATCCCCTTCTTCCATCAATCAATCTGACCAAGTCCTAAAAAATATTCTTTAGTTGCTAAATATTCAGGAATGTTACCCCACATACAAGCGTGAAGGAGTGTTAGATTGGCAAAAACAACTATAAATAAGTGTGTCGAGCCCAAGGTGAGTAAGGTTTTAGTTTATTTTATGTGTATTTCAAAAAAAGGAAGTCCAAGTCCATCTACAAGATGCAAATGAATGAAGATAACACTCGAGCAATGATGAAAAAGATTCAAGGAAAGAAACCAGTTATTCTGGTTGAGGATGATATGCCAATTCCCAGCCATGCTAATATGCCAAGTATGCACCATATCACCCTTTCACCTAGTACGTACAACTCTGCTGCTCCTTCTCTCAACATTGCTTTCTGTGCTTATCAGACCAGGAATCATACTAAGCATACCACAATTCAATACATGCCTACCTCCAGTTGGTATAACTCCCATTTCATCCAAACCTCATAAATCCCTACTTGTTAATAATTATAGTCCTCAAGAATAACCTCACAAGCACACCCACCATATTGATAATTTTTTGCTGACCATGGACAAAACCCCCAAGGCTTTGAGTGACAAAATAGATATCTATGGAATTCATAGCCCTCTGCTAGATCTTACTATCACTAATATAGACAAATGCATTCTTTTCCATCCAATTTTCAACATCTACAGAGCATACGCATTGATACCATAGGAAAGATCCTTTTTGGAGACATGGCAAGGTTTTGGCCATACAACAATGGGTGCTCACTTCTACAACAATCAGATCATGCACCCTCAATGACAAGATACTACCTACGATTCTGGTCGGAAGTTGCTCTACACAAGGGAGGCCCTCATAATGGATGAGGTCCATAATTGTTCCTCGCCTTGCTTCTTAGTCTTTCCTGAAAAAACCTCCCTATGTTGCACTTCACACCATAGAAACGAGACTTGGACTCGACAAACCTATTTTTGGCTTGGACTCGACAAACCTATTTTTGGCTCGGACTCGGACTCGGCCAAAAGACTTAGCGAAGACTCAACAAGACTCGGCAAATTTTAAAAACTAATTAAAAATAGCAAATTTTAGGAGAAAAACTATTAAAAAATCATAAAAGAAACTAGCAAATTTTTAAAAATCATTAAAGAAATGGAAAGGACTCAGTGAGTCCAGGGATGAGATTCGAGAGTTTGGCTAGACTCCTCCAAGGACTCAGCTGAGTCTGCAAAAGACTTGGCGATTCCTTGCAGAGATGGATGCATATATTATATGATTAAAGTATATGCACATTGTTTTGGTTAAATCTAGTTATCTTTATATAAACTAGTATGATTTAATGGCTTGATTGTTTATGGTATTATTCGCTGAAAGTGAAGAATGCAGAATATACTTCTTGCAAGGTGTTTTATACCCGCAACTATGGAGGAAAAGATCCATTTACTTTGCTGACAATCTGGAGCAACTCGTTGTGCACCCATAGCAACTATGAAGTAGTGTAGATACCTGTAGAAACTGAGTATGCTAATTCGTAGCAATTGGGTATGCTAACCCATATCAACTGGGTAAGCTACCCTGTAGCAACGGTGATAACAGTCAAGTTACCCGTAGCAACTGTGTGCACCCTGTAACAACTCACTGTATGCAACCCGTAGCAACTGTGTGCACCCTGTAACAACTCGCTGTATGCAACCCGTAACAATTGTTGTAGGTGACTGTTTGTCAGTTGTGACCAACTGTCATCATCCAACCACTTCTAATTGACTCAACGAAAGATGGAAAGCAGCTTGACAAGTTGGAGGGCGTTGCAACTACTCTTAAAAACTTCATTTTCATTTGATCATTGCATTTCTATTTCCTCCATATTGTTGCAACGTCTTATATTCTTTCTGCTATCTCAGTATTGTTGTTTAGGATTGTTATATTGTGGGAATAACCATAGATTTATAGTTGTAACCTCTAGATCCTGACATATCCAAATAAAGTGCTGCCCTCTCTATTTAAGAAAGAAGCTACAGGGTGTAGTTAGTTAGGAAGGAAGTAAAAGTTTAGTGCAGTTAGTCCAGAATATTATTGGAGTATGCTTTGTAATCAGATTGTAAATGTAGCAATCCTTTTTGATGCTACAGTTGAATCAATAAAGAGTTGTTTTGATTTAATCATGTCTTAAGTAAGGAGGGGAGTTCAGCGCTAGTCCAACCAAGGAAGGGCCCACTCGCAATGATTCGGAGACTTTATCTCTCATTTGTTAAATAATTTCTTTCTGTTGTGTGTGTATTTCAATGACATTTCATTCCTATAAGTGTGTGTACCTTCCAATTATGTTTATGTATTTCAATTATGTGTGGGAAGCTTCCAAACACAGATCAACATTTCAATTCTTACAATTTACTTTCATGCAATTTATTTTTCGCAAGTGTGTTTCCCTATACGCAACCTCTAAGCATCTCAACCCTCGAAATAGACTAGTGTCGCACATACAATGCAGACACTTTGCCAAATACACGCCCTAGGCTAACAATTAGTGAAAGTAGTAGTATCAATACATCAAATGGCTGCCCCTTAGGTGACTCTGTCTAGTTGTTGGTGAGCGTTGCTGGCTCAATTTTAATTGATGGTTTGATTATGATCATCAATGGAGGAGGGCCAGGCAACCCCATGGGATAATTGGCTATTCAAATTTGGAAGAACACAAAGGAGACAACACTTTATAATGCAGATGTATCAAATATGTCTTCCCTTTTCCTATTTGATAAGTACCACAATTTTGTGAATTTAATTGTGTTTCTTTTTGTACATGGCAGTCAAAAGCACTATAATGATTATCTAAAAGATTTGCTGCCTTCTATCATGTTTTTAAGGGTATAGTCTCCGCTAAATGTTTGATGGGTATAATCCAATACAAGATGTTTTCCAAGAAGTTTATGTTGATAGGGCTCAATATCTTCACCAAACTTTGCAGTCAGTAGGCCTCTTTTTGCCCCTTTGCCTCCCTCTCTTGATTCTGCTCTCTTCATGAGTTGAGGTTGTTGTAATACTCTTTTTCAATTTTAATAATATTGTAACCTATTTTTTAATAAAAAATGGCTCCTTTGCTTCAAATTACAGATCAGCACTTTCTTCTTCGCCAATTGATGACCAAGTAATGTGATCACCTCACCGTCACACTTTTTGTCGAAATTTTCCTCATCATAAGGATCAAGAACATGTTTTGACATTTCTTTCATAGCATCGAAAATTAGAGCCATACTTTGTTTCCCTCAATACGCTTATAATGCTCCCTGTAATCTAAAAGATTTACTCTCAAATCCTAGAGTTCAAAAAGAGATTTATGACAGTTCCAATAGGGTCCAAAAAATAGTTAAAAGTAAAACATTGTGGTTGGAATGCTGCCTTTTCAAATCAACATATCTTTCCAATTTACACAATTGAAAATTGAAAAATAAAAATTGCACCTAGTTTGCTTGCGATCTGACACTTGTGAGTTTTCCATCTTTTGGTACACACTCAACTTGCCACTCATAAAGGTATTTAATACTCGCCACTTGTATTTCTGTGGTGGCTAGGAAATTATAATAAAAAAATGCTTTTTTGTTTATTCACTTGAAGAGGCTCCAAAGAGAGAGATTTTGAACCTGGGACTAGTCTCTTGCAAGTACATTAGCCTAGCCAAGTAAATTAGCTACTTGCTTGAGATGGTGAGTGGTGGTTCCTTTGTGGCCACATTTGCTATTTTATCTCCACTTGTCTTCATTCAGCCCTCCCAAACTCTTTGACATCACTCATGAACTCTACACAACCTTGCCATTATGCACCGTGCCTCTTCACAGCTTCAACTTGCTTCCCAACTTTGTCTCCTATTGCATCCCAATTTTTCTATTCCACTCAACTCTCCACAACACAACTCTACCGGCTTGATTGCTCTTCATGCACCCCCTGTCTTGCTCTTATGCATCACCTCCATTCTTATGGTTCTTTGTTCTCTTTCATTCTTGAACAATCACCTCGGTTGGCCGTAGCTCCACTGCCTCCAGCAAAGTGCCAATGATTATGTTGTCATGACCATAGTTAGAAAACTTGTACTCAGCAACCCAAAATTTTGACTTGTACTCAGGATTGGGGAGTTTCTCAATAATTACTTGGCAACCTTATCACTATTTAAAAAAACCTAACAATTCATAAAATAAACTTAAATAAATGTAAAACATTGTTAAATGACATGAGAAATGAAATTAGAGAATGCACAAGTATATTTTCTATTAACTTTTGATCCAAAAAAATTACAAAGTTACAAACTACAAAGCTCATAGTCATATGAAATATTAAATATACATTGACATTTCATCTTCAACACTTAGTATAAGTATGTTGTCGTTGCCTTGTGGAAGTGGAAGGTAAAGATTCCTCCTTTGTAGCAACATCATCTGGAAACTCACCAATTGCACATGATGTCTTTGTGCCTTGATGTTATTGCTTCTTATACCTCCATCTCCAAATTTGCGATCTCCTCCATGGTAAACATGGGCTTCACATCATCAACAATTTATTCGGCATATGGATCGATATCGTCTAAGTCAATTTCCTCATAACTCTCTGCTCCACTTGTTTCATGAGAAGACAAATATTGTATCACACAAAAACAAGGTCATTGAGGCATTGTGTTGTCAACTCGTTGCACTTATTTGTGTGAATAGCTTCAAACATGGTCCAATTATGTTCACACTCAGAAGAGCTACGTGGTTGGCACAAAATGCAGATGGTTAGCCTTTGAAGATTTGGTGTTTTCACACTGCACACTTGGAAATAGGTCATTTATAATTTTGCAAGTTAAATAGGTTTGAATAAATGAAAGAAGTCTAGTACTAATATCTAGTTCTACAAGTAATAAGACTAAACAGCAAAAATAAAAGGCTCAATTTGTTTTTATTTTGTTGAGAGGTGTTTCTTTTTTAAATGCATAGAGCTGAAGAAAAGAGTCTCCCCATTGCATTCTTGTAAATCTGCAACTCCTCAATGACTGTGTCTCTAGTGTCATCATCATAGTTTATTCTCTTTATGCATGTATTGAGGCTAACCATAACCTCCACTTAGGCCTTAAATGAATCAGAATAGAAAAACTTAAGGTTCAAGTAATAGGTTGCTACACGAATATGTTAGCAGAGTGTCTTGTTTCATCTCTGATCAATCATGCACCAAATGGATTCATATTTTTTATTTTATTTTGCTCATAATATTTTGCTATGGCCTCCTTGGCCATGTCCATGGCCTTATACAAATAACCTATTGGGTTTCTCTCCCCATCCAACAACCATAAAACTTGAACCAAATTTTTTGACACCTAAAATAAAATAGTACAAAAATTTAAAATCAAAATTAAGAAAGTTGAGGCCGAGCTGGGGTGCATGGGGTGCAAACCCCCTATATCTAGGGTAAGTGGGGATGGGTAGGGTGGCCAAGCCCATGGGTGGGTTGGGTGCCCGAGCCGATCAGAGGATAGTCGTCCCTGGAGTTGCTCCCCCTATAGACTAGGCCAATCCCCCCTTACATATAGGGACACCGCCCCCTCTATACAAGGGATACTCCCTACCCATACAACAAATAAAAAATAGTTAAGTTTAAGGTTATCTCAATGATTTTCTCTGTGCACTTCGCAAACACATCATCAAAAATGGTCTTCACAACCCTTTGTAGCATAGGGAGACTCCAACCATTGGTGACTCACAAACATCTGCTTAAAGGATGTTAAAGCTAAAATTCTCTACAATGTGATGAATTTTGTGGTGAATATGACTCCCAATCACACAAACTCCTTTCCATGTGCTCTCTCATCAAGTTTAACACTCAAGAGATTGTAGATGAATTTGGTCATATTTCTTGCCCTTTCAACCACATTTTTCATCCTTGAGATCTTTCCTATGTCCTTGAGTAGAAGATCAATGCAATGGGCTGCACAAGTGGTCTAAAAAATTGTAGGGTGCCTCTCCTCAAGAAGTCTCCTTGCTGCTACATATGTTGCCGCATTGTATATCACACTTTTGACGACACTCTTCATACCCACTTTCATCACCACCTCATCCAACATATCACACAAAGTGTTTGCATTTTTCATTTGGTGGGAGACATCAATTGACTTCAAGAAGACCAACTACCCACTTGAAGTCACAAGAAATTTAATCAATATGCAATTCTTCCCAATCCATACACCCCTTAGACTGGTGCAACCCCTTTTTGCCATACTTTTTTTTGCTCTTCGACAATTGTTTTGGTATGTTTGACAAAATCCTTCAACAACGTGCCCCACTCAAATCATGAGTAGGAGCCTAGAACCCCTTCTCGACAATGGTCAATGTAGTGACCAAATTCTCCCAATATGGGCTTTTCGCCACATTGAAAGGAATTTTGTAGCACCAAAAGTTTTCATAGCTATTCTTGCTTCATTGTCCACTTTCCGGTTCTAAGTGTTCCCTTCGAGTGAAGGTTGTGATCCAAGACTACTTCGAGGAACAAAAAATCAGCTCAACTATTTTCAATAGATCATCCTAGTCTCCGACCCCATAGAATTGGGGCATTAGAAGAGACCTCAATGTCATAATCATCCCTCTGTGCCCTCCTATTCATTAGGGCTTCAAGTGCAAATTTACTCTTTTTTCTCCACATTAGCCACAAGGTAAACAACCATCTCTTTTTAAGCCTCAAGTGGTGCTTGTAGTTGTGCGATGTGATATTTAGGGTGATAAACACCTTCACTTATCTTCATCCAACAATAATTTCATATCACACAATTGCCCCTTGTTGTTGGTTCACAATGCTTCCAAAAAGGGTCAAGGTACTTAGGCTTATGACGGTTAGCTGAACTAGATGTTGATGCCATTCTTAAACAACAAACTTAAATCCTATTAAACGAAAAAAAGTTTTAGAATCTAACCCTAATTGCTAATCAAAAGAGAATTAGAAGATGAAGTAGATATCATGATTCATACTAGAAAGATAATGAAAAACAAACCAAATACCTGTGGGTTGTAGGTTGTGTGACTGTGTTTTCCTTGAGGCTTGAAAACAAAGTGTATTAAAAAGTGGCAGGGAACTGTAGGTTGTGTTATTTTGTATACTCAGTATTGTATGCCCTTGGGCCTTGTTAATCATTGTATGTATTCCTTGAGGCAGCAATGAACAATGAAAACCCTAGGATCCACTGATTGTATCAGTATGTACTATTGTCAACTTGAAGTTGCACCCTGAATCGAAGACATGCTGAAATGGCTAATCCTCTCTCCAATTCAAACAATAGGATCTTCTCACGAGGGTGGGTGTCTCAATGGTGAGAACCTCTAAAGAACGCTAGTTCGTGTAAGATGTATCAATGAGGATCTCAACTTCTACGCTACAAACTGCTTGGGGAAAAATGAAGAAAGAACTTGAAAATAAATCCTAGCTAAAGTGGTGATACACCTTATTTGTTTGATCCACTCAAATTGAGCTTCTAAGAACACTGATTCAGACAAGAAAGAGGCAGAACTTCAACTCTAATTGGTCAATACACATAAGTATTTCATGAAAAGGTTCTGTCTAATGATCTAAGCTTGAAGAAAAAATAGAAATAGGCCTGACAAAAGGCACTAAACAGCCACTAATATCTACTGTAAACTCAGCAAAAGACATTCAAACACAAAACGTGACCTGTATAAATGACCGACTAGTAACCAGGGACGAATCTAGATTTGACAAGAAAGAAAATCTATCACTTAGGCAAATCTATAACAATAGCACACTATACCAGCTGCTAAAAATTGAAAAAACAGTCATTTTCTCATTGATTTGAAAAAATGTTACAACACAATCTTTGGTAGAAGTTTTGCTTGTCAAAAGAGGGATCCCTTATCTAAGGTTGAAAAGCCATTAATATAGAAAATTATAAAAAGCCAAGAGATTGGCATTAGAAAATAGAGAGAGCAAACTCAAACCAACTCAGCGTTTACAAAAGTCTATTTTGTCTTGCATGAAAATTCCTTGCATTGAAAAAGAAGAAGACAAGCTTTGGATGCATGAAATCCACTAATAGATGTCTTGACTTGAAAACTAGTCAACTCCAAAACAAGAGGAGTCAAATCCACTCGAATTGTTGGAGCGTTTGAAAGTCTCCCATTTGCATGAAATCAATGCCAATGCCAAATTAAGAATTACGTTTGAACCGCCAAAATGTTTCAAGCTTTGAGACAAATGAGAGTGTGTGCATGGAATTTCTTTTGTTTAAGCTTTCCACTGTTCCACTACTCGAGTCCTTATGCAAAGCGAGCCTCTGTTTAAGAACTGAAGGTGACATGTTAGAACGGTCAAATCTAGACGTGTCTATTCCAGTTCATGGCTGTTGCATGCTCTTGTATTCTTGGACTATTTAGGTATGTTCACCATCTGTATTTGTCTTTTCCATGAATCTTCCCTTTGTTTTCCCTTGCATGAAATCCACGAGTTTATTCTTTCGGGCTTGACTTGGTTCTAGGCTTTTCTGTTCATGCTTGTTCCGTGATTTTCCTGTGTGTATTCTTCCTTGGTTATTTGCCTGTGTATTTGCTCCTTGGTTTTATTTTCTTCGGAAAGAATGTCTAGAGTCCCTTTAATTTCTTCATTTTCTTCAGATTTTTCTTGTTGACTTCTCTTTTCCAAAGGAATTCTTCAATCAAAAAGTCCGAAGGATTCCTTCCTTCTTTATTTTCTTTTTTTGTTTATATTTCTTCGGGCTTTTTGAAGGGCAACCGGGGTTTTTGAAAGACAACTGGGCTTTTGAAGTTGTCCTT
Source organism: Torreya grandis (assembly GCA_037957365.1). Taxonomy (NCBI): domain Eukaryota; kingdom Viridiplantae; phylum Streptophyta; class Pinopsida; order Cupressales; family Taxaceae; genus Torreya; species Torreya grandis. Next base: position 5,071,141 of record JARHVA010000190.1, read on the forward strand.
CTCCGAAAGGTCCTGCTCTTAGGCTTTTTTGAAGAACTTTCCCGAAGGGCAGATGCCCTTCGGGAAAACTGTAGAAGACCCTTTTTGCCTTGAATTGTCCTTTTTTGGAATGGACTTAGCCTTTCGGAGGAATTGAAAAGCCCCTCGGGCTTTTTGTGAAGGACCTTCCCAAAAGGCACATACCCTTTAGGAAAACTGCTAGTATCTCTCTTTGAAGTGGGCTTCGGCATCCTTAGAATCATAGAGTGAACCAACCCGAAGGGTACATACCCTTCTGGACTTTTGAATTGGACCTTCCCAAAGGGCAGGTGCCCTTCGGGTCTTTTCAACTGTGTTTTTCTTTTTCCTTCGAACAAAAGTCCGAAGGAAATAAACTTTGATAATATCCCTCCGGCTGTGAAATGGCCTTTCGGAAAAATGTGCCCGAATTCTTTTTGACTTATTATCCGACACCCTTCTGCGGAGTCCTGTCTCTTGATTTCCTTCGGACAAATTGTTCGAAGAAAATAAACTTTGCACAACTGCCACTCAGTCATTTTTTCGGACTTTTACACAGTCCTTTGAGAGCTCTTTCTGTCGGACAAAATGTTCGAAGAAATAGTCCACCTCTTATAGCCTGAAAAAACCCTTGGGAAGACAAAATAAATGATCTTATAGCTTGTATGTCTTGGCTTTTAGTTGTACGTGATGCTTAGAAGAGGAGAAAAACCCTTTCAAACTGCTGTAGATGATGTTTTAAGGAGAAAAACCCTCCTAAAACTGCTGCATGTGTCCTCCTTTTGAACGGACTGCATGCTCCATATGATCGCTGTAGGAGTCCATAATTTACATGGCCGTAGGAGACCTTTTCGTCATCATTTGCATGGCTGTATTTGCACATTGCGTTGGCTGTAATCAAGGAAGCTCCTTGGAAACCTCTGAATGACTAAACTTCACCTAGCTGTAGATGGCCACTTTGGCTTATACCTGGCTGTAGATGGCCACTTGGGTGGTTGTAAATGCACATTTAAGAACCCAAAACTGATTCACAAGACAAACTTGGCACCATATCAAAGTTCTGAATAGTAGGGGTGACAATTTGCCCTGTGGGGGCAAAATTGTCAACATGTACAACTGTCAATCATTCTAAGGGTCTGAACATCATAGTTACCATGTTCGAAAAATTCGGTTTGTTCGGAATGGGGAAAAAGTTCGGAAGTTCGGAATTTTGAAAAAAGTTCGGTTCGGTAAGTTCGGAATTATATATATATATATATATATATATATATATATATATATATATATATATATATATGCAAAATATTTCAATCTACTAAGGAATGAACATTAATTTAACACTCGCAAAAATGAGAAATGCATAAGAATTTCAAACTTGAATTACATTAAAAGATAGCAAAATATTTGTAGTTTAGAGCCTAAGCTCAAAATAGATATAGAACTTAAGTTTCAAACATTTGCAACATCAAACCCAGCTTCAAAATCAAAACTAGCACTAGCACTAGCACCATCGTTCATTCATTCATTACTTCAAAGACAAAATGTACATTCAAATCTAGAATAAATCATCTCGATTGCCCACAAAATCATGAATGCCACTCCCATTATTTTTCAACTTTATCATTTACTGACACTTTCTCTCACAAGGGCTCATCGGTGCATTGAATCTCATAGAGTGCATGCCTTAAGGGGTGCACTGGGAATGGGGTGGGATCGGCTTGTGGCACTTTGCGAGAGATATTTTCATACTATTCTATCACGCATACATCCCTTCATGCAGCCTTCATACCTCCTATGATGTCTCCTTGAAATCTTGAAACCCTGAAATATGGCTAAGTTTGAAACCCTGAAACCCTGAAATCTGACTAACTCTGAAATATGATAGGATCCTCCAAAACCTAGAATTTGCATTATAGCTCCTAGTGGTCCGAAACCCCTCTCAAACATCATGAAATTATATAAATAAAATATAACTTAAAGTAGGACATCTAGTTTCTTATACTTAATGTTTATTTTATTTATGTACTGTTGGGTTCGGACAAGATTTACATTTTGGGTTTTTTAATTTTTTTTTTTAATAAAAAAAAAAGTTATTCGGTCGAACTCGACCGCAAAAATTCGGTCCATGTAATTTGTTCGGTTCGAACCGAACATGAGCCATGTTCGGTCGAACATGGTAACTATGCTGAACATAGATTAAAAAATTGCCAAAAAACCCTAGCTCCACTGACTGTGCACTATATTCGCAAATCACAAGGAAAAAATGGAGAAATAAGCAGAAAATCATTTTTTTTTCATTCTATGCTTTTATCCTTTGCTAAGTAATTGCTGTTATTACTTGGCAAAAATTGCTGATTTATCAGACAAACTCTGCTCATGATTTATTAATCAATCTTTTCAACTCAACTCATGATTTATTGCGATTTATCAGAGATTTCTGGCAATTTTTGAATCTCTCACGACAAAGTTTCCCATCCTTCCACTGCTGTGACAGTGGCTCCTCTATTTAGTTGCCACATTCGCTGAATTTTAAAGAAAAAATTCAAAATTCGCCAAACAGCGAGCAGCCCCAAAAAAATTGTTGAAATTCATAAGAACTGATCATAGATTTTTGTAGTCTACTGCTAAACGAGATTCAGCTGTTTTCTGCCTATTTGTATCTTGGAGAAACTAGGAGCTTGTGAGGTCGAGATGCTATGAGGAGAAACAGTTGTGATGGTGTGAATAACCTGCAGCTGTGAAACAACAACACTGTGAACGATGAAAACATTGCTCAGAAAGTTGGGCCGTGAAAGCTCTATTAAATTTAGGTTTATATTTTTAGATTTAGTTTATTTAATTATATTCTAAGTTTAGATTTTTTAGTTTATTAGTCCTTGCCAAGGCAGGGTACTATAGGTTTCACTCGAAGCAATTTATTATTTGGTTGTAGCCAATCAAAAGGCTTGAATTAACCTATTATTTAAACAACTCTAAAGTTTAGCATCCAAAATTTTGGAATATTCCTTAGGGTGTTATTATGGAATATTCCATATACTTCTTAATCATTGGATCAAATTTTGGTAAAATTTTACATTTTTTGCATCACAGATTTTCAAGAAGGAAAGTGATTTCAGCGTTTTTTTTGCAAGCCTTTCCTTCCTTTTGGGCTGCAGGTTTCCTTGTTAGTTTACCCTGACTTCAAAATGCCTTCTAACACTCATTATAGGATGCTTTTCCCTTACTTTTCTTCTAGTCTGGTCTTTATTTTTTTGATGTCAATCTGGTGGAAACTTGAGTCACCTTGCATACATCAACTTCATCTGCAGCTTGAGTCAAACTCAGCCTGCTTCTCTACGAATACTAGCCTTGCATGATATACATGCACAGACTACATGAAATTTCCAGTCAATCTACAATCCAGCTGGCATGTATAATGTATTTATTAATGACTAGACCTATGTAAGAATTATCATGGGTCATTTTCATATACAAACATGAAATCAACATTGATAACTACTCACCTTGTTCTTAGTGCGATCATGATCAGCCTTCAAATGGCTTACAACTAACCTGCAATACTTTCACTTATAATTTAACCTTAAAATTCAAATTCATTCAGTTGGCCTATGCATGCTAGTATCTTGGTCTCCAATTATTTGTTAGATCCAACAGCTGGCATTATGAATTCAGCATTTAGTTTCTTCCCAGTCTGATTTGGATATTCTTAACAAGACAAGATACATATTTCTCTTAAATCAACATCCTTTTCCCCTTCACCACTTTGACCACAATATTTGCTAAACTGGTCCACAACTTGCCCATATCAGCCTTCAATTTCTTACCAAGATAGGGTTGCAATTAATCTTAAAGGATTTCCCCATATAAACGCACAAAATCAATCAAAAATGTTAATCTAAATCTGGTCAAAGAATTTGCTTACAAAATAGGTATTCCTTGAAAAATCTGGTTGACCACCTTCCTTCCACCACAATCGCCATGGTCTCAATATGGTAGAATTGATTCATGAAACGATACAACAAGATATACACTTAACCAAGAGTGTCATTCCTACCCAAAATGAACCCTTTATAGGTGCTGTGTGTATAGCCTGGAAAATGTTAGAGGGAGAGAAGGGCGTTCCACAATGCCCTCGACAGAGCTTTCAGTTTTCCGTTGCAAATAAAATCAACCCAGGAAGCACTTCAACAGCCTCGCTAGCAATATTTATTTTTCTTCATCCTTGCATTTTGTGTTGTCAAGATAGCGTGTTTAATGTTGCACTTGAATATGGTGGTATGATATTCTAAATTATAAGGTTGTACGTTTTACACGTCAATAAACGTCCAATTTCTACCTCCCTTGTCGGGTCTGCATATGCTTTGTGTATATTGATTTTGGCTGCTTCCAGGTACTTTTCACTTTGATTCCTATCTATTTCAATTTTTAGATATTTTATTGTTGTTAGCATGCCCATACATGCTTATATACTGCACTAGTCGGAGCAATTGCACCTGATAGCACCATATTAAATGCAACATGGATATTTTTACCCCTTTTCCAATTTATGGAGATGTTTTTAGCAGACATGGTAAATTGTGCTTAAAGAAGTAAGCTATCTGGAGTTTTCCTTTTATTCTTATTTTGGGTCCTATCTAGGAATATCATGCCTTAACTAGACAAAGTGTTTGGCACCATTTTATATTCCTGGTATGCATTATGTGTTCAACCATTTCACTTCAGGTTACCTAATCATAAATAGAACTGGCTGGCAGAAAATATGTTTCTCATCTTAATTTTGCTTAAGATTTGGTAGTTGGCTTTGCTGACTTGGGCTGACATTGGCATTCTGCATATTGTAAAACTTTATTTTGCCATAAATGAGGTACATTCCTCATTGATAATTTTTAGCCTTTTCCTCTCCAACCTCTCACTAACATTGGAGTCCTTTCTGTTCTTCTAAATTGTTATTGGCATAAATGAACTACACTTTTAAGTGTCATCTTTAGTATTCTCTTGCATTTAAGTGTTCTCTTCTAAAGAACATTTTGTGGTGCAAGCTCTCACAAACAAGCTAACAGGCTAATATTTCTATGCATAGTAGCCATGTTTGTAAAAAAACTAAATGTGAGATGTTCAATTTCTAGTAGTTAGAAATGGTTCTTGAATCGTGAATCATGATTTATATGGTAGGTTGTCAAACATGGCTTCTTGTTTATCTACTTGTAATAATAAAATACAATTTGACAACCCTTTTTTGAACCTGAACAGTTTGATGAAATGTTTTTTTTAATCAAACTTTTATTTATGGAATTTACTGAGTATTTGTTTGAGAACTCATTCCAATTATATTTGCAGTTGTATTTCACAAAGACACATCCAAAAAGTGTCACTGACAAGAATGGTTAATTAGTGACACTATTATTTGTGGAATATGGACTTGTGGAATTAACAACTAGCTAGATGTACAAGAATGTCAATAGAGGTTTTTCTTTATTTTTATTACTTCATTGCATCTGATATCAAGGGCTAAGCTTATTCTGCTGATCATGCTTATACAGGGCCACGAATAACAATCCCTAGGGCACTTAGGTGGGGCCTGTGTGGAGCAATTTCAGGGAGTAGTGGCTCGGCTTTGCTTGTTCGACTATTCTTACCTGAATGTGAGCCACAAAATATAGCGGCATATGACAAACATGCTTCTCGATAATGCTGCCAGTTCAATGGTCCTAGACTAGTTATAATACATCATTTTAACATACAATAGAACCTAAGACTTTGTTGTGTTTGGTCAAATTATAAATATATATACACTATTTAGAATTTAGCAGCATGCTGGATTATGAGAATTGAATACACAATGCAGCATGATCATTGTTTTAATGGAATTTGTTCTTTTGAGTCCACTACCAGCCTTGAAATATTGATAAAGAAACTTGTTCTTACAAGTTGTTCTAATTGACCTCTTTTAAAAGGAGACAGTTGGATCAAATTTGTTTCTCTATTATATCTTCGAAAATATTATTTTTGACGCAAGTTCATTTTACAATTTGACGCAAGTTCATTTTACAATTTATTATCATACGTTTTTCATTGTGACCTTTGCATGGACTCAATTTTATTGTCCTCCCATATGGGGTAAGATGCCAAATGCATTTTAAGAATGCCATTATTCAACCTTGTTTAAAATATAATCTTAAATGACTTGTACTATAATAAGTGTACTCTTTTGATAGAGATTGCTGCCTTAATAGTGTCTAATGTATATGCGAGTTCTGTCTATCTATTTGATCTCAACATTTCTACTAAAAAAAATAAAGTATACCACAAATATTATATCTAATATGTTGTCAAAACATAATTGCCTTCAAAGAGGTTCTAAATGCACAAGTTCTGGCAATTTTGTTTAAGACCTTTATTGGCTGAGATCAAGCTTCCATATTACTGGGTCTCTAGTTCTTTTTCACTCACTAAGGACTTTGACATCCATATATGATGAATTTTTAGTGTGAGGAACCCTAAGCCGTCTCAATGGTTTGAGAACATATGGAGTGGCATAATCCTATTCTGTAGTTTTTTAGTTGGCTTGCACTTATGTTTATGGGCATTAAAGGGTTAGTTGTTCTTGATGCATCATAAGTTAAAATTTTGTCTTAAGTAGTTTTGCCTTTTGCTTTAGTGGGTCTTAATTTCAGTGGAGTTAATAATTTAGTGGAAGATAGCTACTATGTATATGTCATTTGTTGTAATTTGCAACTCATGTACAGATTCTTTATTGGTTGTATTAGCCATAATTCTCCTGAAGAGGCCTTCAACTTTGAAGGTCCCTCCAATTTTACTAGTCACAATAAAGTATTCATTATTTCAGTTGTGTTTAGGTCCACAAAATCACAGGAATCTTTCCCCACAAAACGGTCAATTTGAGGCCCTTTGAAACTTACTTTATGCAAAGGTGTCTCTTTTTGAAGGGGGAAAGAGAGCGTTTGTATTTAAAGTGCGAAGGTGTGAGAGGGGCATTGTTTCGAATGTTTTTGCTTGTTGGAAATTAAAAGCAGAGTTGATAATTAAACCGCTGCTATTAGTTGAAATGTACTTAAAATGACATTAATCCAAATTCTTATCCTGAGGCTTCTTTCGAAAGATATTTTTGTAAGACATTGAAATCATATCCAAAAGCATTTCTAAGTAGCTGGTTGTCTTCTTCAGAGATTCCTTCAAACATATTGGCACCAACCTTAAGTCCATAATCCTCTTCAAACTATCGAACCAACTGAAATAAATCCCTAGTTATCAACTCGATCTTCATCATCCTTATTAGAATCACTTTTATGGATCATAGAAAAAGCATTTTGGAACTCAATACTTATTGCTCATATTTGCTAAGGCTTCTTCAATAGCTTCTTCCATAACATCTCCATCCTTGGCCCTCACAAGGGTTCACAACCTCAACATGAATTTCAAGTACAATTTTTTAATTAAATAATTTTCCAAATTCAATATTTTAGGTTCACATGGATCTAGATGAAGACATCTCATCTTCAAGATCCTTATGAAACTCCTCTTTTTGATGATATTTTTAACTTTATCAAAACATATTTTGGGTCCAAGTGAATTATTTTTACGTGCTTATTCATATTAATTGGTTGTATTTAATTTCCTATAGTTGGTTTGAATATGTATGTTTATGTGGTGGAAGTTAGATTAAAACTATGAATTGTTAACAAATTATAAATGTTGACATAAATTTTAGGTGTGCACATGTGCATGTAAATATGTGCTCAATGAATGCAAAAGCTATGAATTTTAAATGGTACAAATTATTTAAAAAATCACATAAATTGTGTGTGTACATGTACACCTAAAGATGTGGTCAATGAATGCAATGTTGTGTGTGTGCGCACACGCACTCGTGCATGCGTGCGTAGATATATTGACATTTATTAAAATTTAGAGCTTGTTTTTTCTAATTTAGGACCTACGTTTGAGAGGACTCCCAACTTTCCCCTTGTCCTAAATCAGATGAAAATCTCATAAATAAAATAAGGGAACGACCTTTTAAAAAAAAATATGGAATGTAGAACATGTAATAAGTATGTGTTTTTCACAAACTAGATAATATTTTGAGAATTAAAATGAGCATCATAGGATAATTGATAGGCATTCTCATCAAATATTTTACGCAGCTTTAGAGATTTGAACCTAGTTAGTTGTAATCAATTGATCTTTTCTTTCTTAAATCATGAATAAATGAAACCCACACTAGAGCTATTGGGAGTGAATATAATTGGAAAAGGAGAAGATGCATTGGAGAAGAATTTGTGGGATATGTGTCCAAAGGTCTAAGTTTGGTGGTCAAAATCACTCGCTCGGCTGTAAAGAGCATTTCACTCAAGTGATGTTGAATTCAAATGTAAATGAATAGACATCAAACAGTGACATGTAGGCACCATCTCAAATATGTATGGTATTAGTATAAATACTATCACTAGATATGTGGAGAAGAGAAAGCTCTTGGATGATAATATTATAGAAGGAAATTAGACATTGATGTGCATGGATCCTCGTGATAAAATTGAGGGTGCTCGGAGGTTAGTTTTTTATTACTATAAAGATCATACATGTCCTTCCTCAAATGTTATGGATGTTATTAAATGTAGGATTGGTCATAATAATCACTAGGAATATGAAAAACATTGGCTCGATATAGCTCATCATGAGTTGTATGTTTTTTATGAAGAAAATATGTATGTTGATATTGGGTAGCGAATATTTGAGATTTATACGCCTAAATTCTTCAAAACATTTTATTGTCACAATCATTTTGAGTTTGATCATCATTATTAGGTAAATTATAAAAAATATAAACATTCAATTCTAACCAAATTTAAATAATAGAGTTTGGAGAATGCCACCTATATGTGTGAATATTATAGTCTCAGTTATATGTGATAAATCTGATGAGGATGTGGGTGGTCCCATGGATTTCATTAAAGATTTTTTTGATATATGTGTAATTTTTAAGAAACTTTTCCTTCAAGAGTTGAAGGCGACACTGATGTGATTTGGATGGTGAATTAAAAGACGTGATTTACAATATTTGTATAATAATATATTGAACTTCAATTTAAATTCATATATGGGTTTAATGCATGTGTATGTATGTAAGTTCAAATACATCAAGTATAATACTTGTTTTATCAGAATTTTGAATCAATAGATGATTAACCATAATTCAGATAAATCGAATGGAATAAAAATAGAATGTTGTAAATCAACTTGTGACAAGTAGAATGAAAACATAATACTGAATTCGACAAAGTGCAATCGATTAAAAGAAGATTAACTATGATCAAATGGAAAACTTAGTTGCTTACTGTTTGAGATCTGATTGTGTGAAATTGACAAAACACTGGGATTGATAAATAGGAATTGAATTTGTAGGTGCACATAAATTGAGATTAAAATTGATAACAGATATAATTGTCCACCTTGGAATAGAATTGACTGCTACTATTGTCCTGAGTTGGTTGATATTCTCCTTTGCTTAAAATCAAGAAACTCATGTCACGATCATTTATGACAATGTAAATCATGTCTGTTTGCAAAGCTTTGACCTTTAGGTGTGTATGAAAGACTTGCAAATGACTTATTCAAAGTTGAAACTCTTATAGGGTTTGCAATGAATAAAAACTTGCAAATATAAAATGAGAGAATGTAACGAACTGAGGTGACTTCAATCACGTCCACAATGACTGATCGTTGCCTATGTATTCAATACTTTGAAGATGAAAATTAAGTCTACGTAATTCTCCCACTTAGAGTGCTTTGTGCAATTGTGCTCCTTTGACTATATGAATGCATCTAGAGATGAGTTGAATACTTGATTATGATTTGCTTTGGTTTGGATAAAACAAACTTTGGACGTGGTTGAGAACTACTTCAAATGATTAGAATAAAAGTTGGGAAGAATAATTAAGTTTTGCTCAATGTGCAATAATGTAAGTGTGTCTATGTATTGAAATTATCAAGTGATAAAATATGTGATTTAGATGTGCCTTTATAACAATTCAAAATGAAAAAACCTCATACCACATTTCTTACAAATACAGACCAAACTATAAAGGAAAGTTCAAAGTTAATAAATGACCGTTAGAAGCATTGAGGACAAAAACGTCCCAAAGCAGTTATAAATGTTTGCCACTATTTATCTCCTATAGACGTTATTGTCCTTAAGGAAAAGGTGTGACTTTTGGGTCCAGGAGTGTCCCTATAGATGCTTAGAGGGGTTTTAATAGTTTAGAACATTTATGTAGGTGTAAGATAACAATTTAGAAAGAAATATGTTTGTATAGGTACTTAGGATAATGAGGTGGCAAAATAGGTCTATATTAAGTGCTTAAGTCAATTAAAATTAAATCTGGTCAAAACTAACATTATAAAGTATTCGTGACCAGATTTGAATGACTATATTTTCCCCTTTAGTCTAGAAATGAAATTATTAGAGTAAAGGAAAGAAATACTCAATTTTGTACAACACACTTTGTCTTTGGGAGAAACTCCAAATCATGCAAAATGTTCCATGGAAAATCTACTCATACATGAATTGAAAATTGAAACATAACATGAACGTGAAAACATTGAAAAGAACAAGGAAGGAGTACCCCTGTATGTGTGAACTCAATGTTGCTCTTGTGACTTAGATTGGAGATTATGCTTCCTTGAAGCATTTGAGAGTTGGTGCTTCCCATGAAGCACTTGGAGAGGTTGGTTCCTATGCTAAACCAATGGATAATTTGAGGGTGATCAAGTCCTAAATTGAATTGAAATTGTATAGAAAATAAAACTCATTCAGGAATGCAAAATTTTCAATTTATTATATTGGGATTTGTAACTCCAATACGTAAAATGAGTTGGAATCCATAATGGATTAATAGGCAATAATTCTAGAGGGCACTAAACTCCAATACGTAAAATGAGTTGGAATCCATAATGGATTCATATGCAATAATTTTAGAGGGCACTAAACCTCTAAGTTATGTATTATCATTTTAACTGAATCAATCATTACAAATGGCTTGTAGATTCAATTGTCACTTTGTTTCTTTAGTTCTTAAATGTATGATCAAAAGAGAATGAAGAACATCAATGCTTTTACTATGTCCACATATAACAAGTAGTATTGAAAACATGGCATAAATTTGTATCATGCCGCCATGAATTTTGAAAAATAGTAGTGGGCATGAATCTGTATCATGCCCCCATTGATAAATGTAGAATATGTAATTATATGTAGATGTGAATTTGTAAATTCTGTTTGAAGCTTGTGTATGAATATGTACTTTGTTTTTGCAATGTGAGTGCATATGTTCCCATAATTTGTACCAATAATTGAATTTTGAACTATTTTGAAACTATATGTTTTGATTAAAACTATTTTTTGCTCTTGAAGAGACTTATCTCATGTATGAAAAACTCATTGAAATGCTTGCTTTTGAGGTGAGGGAATGTATCATAAAAGTCACTCATATCAAAATAAAGTTAACTGTATATGCATAATAAAGTGTAATCATTAAAACACACACACACACACACACACACACACACACACACACACACACATATATATATGAGACAAAAGTTATAGAATTGTGTTAATGAAGCTCATAGTAATAAAATATAGAATTAATATTCAATGCATTAGTTGGTGCATGATATGAATCATGACATTCATCAAAATTTACAAAGCTCAACAAACACATAAACATAATAAGTACAATTTCATACGATAAGGCCAATGGTCACATACAAGGAATGTTTTCAAATGCTGCATAAGTAAATATTGTACACACAAGGCTACGAGCTACAAACAAAGACATAAATAATGATGCAAATAAGGGACATATTCAAATGTTGCAAAAAATAAAAGGCCAAGGGATACAAGCAATAAACATGTTCAAATTTCACATATACAAAAAAAGATCTCACGGAGATGTTCAAGATAAACTGTACCCAACAACCATACATAGTGGACACGCACTATCTTATCTATGATGTACAAGTAACAACATCAATGAAACATATAAGTAGAAATGTAGTCTACATCATATATATGTAATGTGATCATATCTTAATAAATAACATATCCATGTACACCATGTAAGATAAATATGTTAGCAAAACATTTGTAAAAGTGTTTAGTTCAACAATATAGGAGTCATATAATGAGAACACATGGAAATAAATATTGTAACTAGTGGAAATTTTGCTTCAAATTTATCAAGGCTACTAGGTAGAGGTAAGTCCAACATCTTAATCCGTGTGAAATCTGTCTTGCATAATACTCATGAATATCAGTGAAATATTTGTGTGATAGAAAGAGTATGCTATCTACTAATCAATAGATAAATAATATATGATAGTGATGTAAATGAGATATCTAATCACATTTAAGTCCCGATTTTAGATTTTTAAAATATTTTTGTCTTTTTGTAATATTTATTAAAAAATGTATTTTTTTTTTTAAAATTTAAACTAGAAACAAAGAAATTAGTGATATATTATGAGTTTGAAAGTATAAGAAAGGAAGAGGGTTCTAAACAATTCACGTGTCAATGTGAATTATGCACTAGAAATGATGACATGGCCTTGTGTAGGCAATATGCTCCCACTTTATTTGAATTGTAACTTTGAAATACATGTAGGAGATTGAATAAGTATGTATAATAATGATTTTACATCCTCATTTCATCAAATCTACACTTGTCAATACATGTAACATGTATGAACAATATAATGAAAAGAGAGATTTCACACGAATAAGTACTTTTGTGTTTATTGAAACTGAGTGGAATATTGATAAATTGACAATATTAAGGCTTTGCATGTTTAGTGTTTGATTTCTATGAGAAACAAGTTGCATGACATGATCAAACAACTAAGGAAAATAATGGTAGTCGGTTTTGTCCCTTATGTTAGGGAACTTTAGAACAATAAACATGCTTCGATCCCTACTGAGTCAGGATCTTGCTCTACCAATTAGAGCACATATGATTACTTCTTGTATTAGCAACTAAACACGGAATTATACCAGAATCAATAAGTAACTAGAAATATGAAACAACACAGGAATATGAGAGACAATACACAATTGTATTAATAATCACTCAGAAGAATATACAATAAGGAAGATGCCACTTCTTCCTCTACCTCAAAGGTTCGCCACGCCTCAAGACCTTCTTCCCTCTCTCTCTCGGTCCCAACAATCAACTCTAATATAGAATTGATGTTCACCTCTCCAACCAGTCAGTAACACGCTGCCAGTTCACCAAGTACACAACCGTACTCCAAGTAGATCCCCTGCTCTCTGCTGCTACCTGCAAATCACTAGACCTTACTTACCATGTAGATATCTCTACACCCCTGAAGAACCCTTGTCCTTGCCTCACCAAGTCCTTATGATTCTTCAACCAGTACCCCGGTGGATCAGCTCCTTGACCTTGCAGACCTTGCAACTCTCCCTGATCATACACACTCAGCACCCCTTTGGAACTAGGAGGAGCTACACTAGCTCTCTCTAAAAGCTCTATGGCTTTCTAGCACACATTTTTATAATACAATCATGAGTCTATATATAGATCTCATCCAAACAATAATTATACAATAATACAATAATTAAATCTACAACTCTCAGTCTAAAATTAGCTCTAAACATGCAAACACTTGGTTCGTCAACCAACTGCGCGTAATATACTCGCAGCTCGAACCACAGGTGACCGACGTCGATCCCTGTCTGCCTGGGGGTGCCGACGCCAGCCGATCCATGATCGATGTCGGTTTTCTTCTGTCTATTTCCTGCTGTCGTCGGTTGGCCTGACTGACGCCGGTGTCTGTGACACTCCGCAACTCTTCATCCTCCATAACTTCTCCTGTTTGCATCCTGGTGAAGCTTTTAACTCCACAACCTAACACTCTCCCACTTGGAGATAAACAGCTACACCTGTACCTGTATCTGTAGCCCGTCTAATTTGGTTCTTGGCTTGTATCCCTCTTCAAGATCAATCCTGAAGACCAACCACCACACAACCTGTGATGCTATACCTGTCATTCAAGTAACCTGCCATATCCGAACCTACGTATCCATGTAGTGAAGAACTTGACCCTGCATAACAAGAATCCCTGCTGCTAGTCCCACTGAACTGCCCTCCAGTACTCCTTCCTCGAATTGGCTCCATACTTTCTAACAACCCCCACTGATTGGAAAAATTCAGGCCTACACTAGACCTCATGTGATTTCGAACCCTGTTTCAAGCTAAGCTTGAACTGTCCAGCCATTGGTGTGCTTCCGATTCTGCATCCTGCGTAATGAACCTTGCCAACACCGTCTTCACATCAGCTCCCACTGGAGATAAAATCTCCATGACTCTTATGCCAAAGAATTTCACTGCTCCAAATTCTTCATGACACACCTCTGAACTAACCTTACCTTTTAGCTCAGCAAATCCCTGTATGTACAAAACCTGCTAGCAAACCATCCACATACAGTAACTGGATAATGTCGTGACTCATCATCCACCTGGTAAGAATAAGACCACAATAGTTACACTGACATTGACTGAAGCCATGCTTAGTCATCCACCTGTCAAAACCTGTACCACTGTCCTGCAGCTTCTTCAAGACCTTATGCCTTGGCCTTCCGTCTCTTGTATCCATCCACTCTCTTCTTTAAAACGGGAATCCATTTCTTCTCTCAGTGCTTTCTTTCAGCTGACAACTCTACCAACAAATACCTGTTTGGTTCTTCTCCAAGGACTCACACTCCTCATCCATGCCAAGCTTCCACTGTATCTAGACTCTACCTGCATTGCCTCTTCACATCTCCTTGGTTATTGACCATCAATAAGCAATATAAATAAGGTGAACAATGAATATGAGGTTCACTTACCCTATCTGCCCTCCACATGAGCATTTGAGACTTGTTGACAGCTTGCTGTCTGCCCAATATCTGTTCCAGTGACCGATCTCGACCATCTCTCAGTTTGCTCCCGACCGATGTCGATTCCCTGCACTGACCCTGACTGCCGACGTCGTTTCCCTGGCTGACGCTGGTATCCTTTCTGCCGATGTCAGTTTCTTTATGACCGACGTTGGTTTTCCTGTTGCCGACGTCGGTTACTGTATGACCGACGCTGGTACCTGTGTTCGTCTGTGAGTGATAACTTTTTACCCGCGAGCTCTCCATGGATCAAAATCCTAATCAAATCAACCCTGCTCTACTCAGAATAATTTAGTTCCCTCACCTGATTGTTAGGGTGTGGAGCTAAAAGCTTCAACTGTTTGCACACACATGAAGAGGATGCTGAAGAACCAGAGCCACCGGCGTCGGCAGTATGACCGACGTTGGTCAGATGCAGTGGAGAAGGAGACCGGCGACGGCAGGGAGTCGGCCGACGTCGGCAGCACCAGACAAGCAGGGACCGGCGTCGGTCGCCTGTGCGGTCCAGAACTGTTCGTTGCACGAACAGTTAGTTGAACCGAGTGTTTGCATGCTAAGAGGCTATTTTAAGTCGCGAGCTGTGTGTCTAATTTTAGTAGTTAGATTTCTATTTTTGTAACCATGGGATTCTATTTAAAGACCCATGAGGCATGTATTGTAATTATCAAATTGATCAAGTAAGAGCATTGAAGCAAGCAAGGTTAAGGAGATCTACAGGTGTAAGGTCAAGGAGATCAGCTGAAGCATTCAAGGAGGGATAGCAACTCAGGTTGTAGAGTTGGTTTTGTGTTGAGCAAGAGAGAGAGGGAAGAAGGTCTTGAGGTGTGGCAAGCCTTTGAGGTGGAGGAAGAAGTGGCATCTTCCTTATTTGTATTTTCTTCTAGTATTATCTAATACAAGAGTGTGTATTGTCTCTCAAATTCTTTGCTGTCTCATGTTTCTAGTTTCTTAATCATTTTGGTATATTTCTGTGTTTAATTGCTCATATATAAGTAATCAATTGTGCTTCCGTTGGATAAGGGGCCTCCTAACAGTTGGTTGGTACAAGATGCTCTCATACTTTCTTTGGATAGTCAGGTAGGATCATGGATTTTAGATTCTAGTTCATCTTTTCATGCATCCCCAAACAGAGATTTGTTTCATGAGTATGAACAGGGAGACTTTGGAGTGCTCTATTTAGGGGATGGTACGCCTTGTTAGATAGTTGGCAAAGGGAAAGTGCAGCTGAGATTGCAGATTGACAACACATGGGTGTTGAAGGAGGTCATGCATGTTCCAATTCTGAAGCAGAGTTTGATTTCTGTAGGAAGCTTGGGTGATGAGGGATGCACAATAACCCTCACAACGGATTCTTGGAAGGTTATCAAGGGAGCACTTGTTTTGGCAAGAGGTAAGAAAGTAGGTACTCTTTATCTATCTACTTGTATTACTGATTCTACTTTTGGTACAGATTCGAAGATGTGGTCTAATAGGCAGGGTCACATGAATAAGAAGGGAATGAAAGTTCTTGATTCAAAAGGTATGTGTTCAAATTCAGAAGGCATAGATGAATTCATTGCAAAAAAATGAAACTTGAGGCTTTTGACAAGAACAGGGATGTCTTGGTGTTTTTGGAGGAGATGAAGGCCAGAGAACAGTTACAGGCACTAAATAAATCTGAGAAGGGCAGCATGGATAGAGATTTGATCTAAGAAGAGCTCGCGGATGAAGAATTCATCACTCACGGGAACACACAGGCACCGATGTCGGTTACTTGGAACTGACGTCGGTCAGTCAGACACCGACATCGGTCTTGTGCAGACCAGCAGGGTCGGTAGGTCGGGCAGGAGAAGTTCGACGTCGGTCATCAGGACCGACGTCGGCAGGGGGGACACCGACGTCGGCTAGGGGTAACGACGTCGACAGTCAGGGTCAGTGCAGGGAACCGACATCGGTTGGGAGCAGACTGGGAATTGGCCGAGATCGGTCACTGGAACGAATGATGGGTGGACAGTTAGTTGTCAAGGAGTCTCAAACACCCATACAGAGGTCAGAAAAGGTATGTGAACCTCATATTCGTTGTTCACCTTATTTATATTGCTTACTGATAGTCATGAACTAGGAAGATGGAAGAAGCAATGCAGGTAGAATCCAGAAACAGTGGGAACTTGACATGGATGAGGAGTGTGAGTCCTTGGAGTAAAACCAAACAGGTATTTGTTGGTGGAGTTGTCAGCTGGATAGAGGGATGGATTCCCGTTTTAGAGAAGAGAGTGGATGGACATCTGAGACAGAAGGCTATGATATATGGTCTTGAGTTAGCTGCAGGACAATGGAGGTTTGACCATTGTTTTTTATCTTTACCAGGTTGGATAATATTAGCTACATTATCATGTTACTGTATTGTGTTACTTTTTGCAGGGTTTCATATACAGGGAGTTTTCTGAGCTAAGGGTAAAGTTGGTTCAGAAGTATGTCATGAAGAGTTTGGGAGCAGCAAAATTCTTGTGGCATAAGTGACAGGTATAGCATCACAGATTTGCGTGGTGGTTGGTCTTCAAGGGTGATTTTGAAGAGGGATACAGGGCCTAAGGAACAAAATAGATGGTGTACAAGTACAGGTATAAGTTGCAGCTGTTTATCTCCAAGTGGGAGATAAACAATTGTTAGGGTGTGGAGCTAAAAGCTACACCTTAAGGCAAACAGGAGGGTTTCTGGCGTATGCAGTCACTGGCGTCGGCAGGCCACACCAACGTCAGTCAGGGGACGTAGAATGGAAACCGGCATCAGCAGAGGATCGGCCGGCGTCGGTCACCTCCAGGAGGGCAGAGACCGATGTCGGTCGCCTGTAGCAGTCTGAACTGCTGTTGACGAACAGTCAGTTAAGTGAATGCGGAGTTTGCATGTTAAAGGCTTGTTTGAAGTCTTGAGCCGCAAGTCTAATCAGTGTATGCATGAGATCTATATAATGGACTCATGGGCTGTATTGTTAAGTGGAGAATTTGGAGAAGAGCTATGTGAAGCTTGGAGAGTTCTTCCCATGGTGGAATAAAGTAGGATTCCCCATGTATGTATAAGTAAGATCAGGTTTGATATGCAGGGATGTGTGTATGCGAGGGTCAGAAAGGATATCGGAAAGGTAGCTAGATCCAAGGTGACAGCAATACATCAGCAGGATCATGGAGAGATCTACTTGGAGTACGGTTGTGTACTCGATTGTACAGATGTGTAATGAGGTGAACAACAGCTTGTGTTAGCTGTGTGTTGTGACTTATGAGAGAAGATTACTCTGGAGGGAAGTTTACTGTAAGCCCATGAAGTGGAAGAAAGAGTCCCACCTCTTTGTTGTAAATTCCTTTATAATGAGTTGAATACAATTGTGTGTTACCTCTCATATTCTGTGTTTTCTCATTGATAGTTATTTGTTCTTCTAGATTTCGCATGTTTAGTTGCTTATACATTGGTAATCATGTGTGCTCTTAAATCTGACAAGTTGTGTCAGAGCTTTGGGGAGTTTCGGTCCTATCAATTGGTATCAGAGCAAGGTTGGACGTTCTCAGAGCGAGTTTGACTAACAGATATCCCAGATCTGTTAAGTGTTTGTTGATTACATGTTACTCACAGGGGTTGCTGTTTGAGTGGGAGTATAGCAAGGCAGAAGATGGTACAATGAGAATGAAGAAAACAGACACATGATTATCACCACAAGGAGTGTGGTGGGTTGTCTTCAGGTGGGAGCTTGAAGAGGAATACAAGCCAGGATGCAGATTAGACAGAGTACTGGTTTTGGGTACAGGTGCAACTCTTTATCTCCAAGTGGGAGATTGTTAGGGTGTGGAGCTAAAAGCTACACCTGAAGGCAAACAGGAGGGTTGCTGGCGTATGCAGTCGCTGGCGTCGGCAGGCCACACCGACGTCGGTCAGGGGATGCAGAATGGAAACCGGCATCGACAGAGGATCGGTCGGCGTCGATCACCTCTAGGAGGGCAGGGACCGATGTCGGTCGCCTGTAGCGGTCTGAACTGCTGTTGACGAAAAGTCAGTTAAGTGAACGCGGAGTTTGCATGTTAAAGGCTTGTTCGAAGTCTTGAGCCACAAGTCTAATCAGTGTATGCATGAGATCTATATAATAGACTCATTGGCTGTATTGTTAAGTGGAGAATTTGGAGAAGAGCTATGTGAAGCTTGGAGAGTTCTTCCCATGGTGGAATAAAGTAGGATTCCCCATGTATGTATAAGTAAGATCAGGTTTGATATGCAGGGATGTATGCGAGGGTCAGAAAGGAGATCGGCAGGGTAGCTAGATCCAAGGTGACAGCAATACATCAGCAGGATCATGGAGAGATCTACTTGGAGTACGGTTGTGTACTCGATTGTACAGATGTGCAATGAGGTGAACAACAGCTTGTGTTAGCTGTGTGTTGTGACTTATGAGAGAAGATTACTCTGGAGGGAAGTTTACTGTAAGCCCATGAAGTGGAAGAAAGAGTCCCACCTCTTTGTTGTAAATTCCTTTATAATGAGTTGAATACAATTGTGTGTTACCTCTCATATTCTGTGTTTTCTCATTGATAGTTATTTGTTCTTCTAGATTTCGCATGTTTAGTTGCTTATACATTGGTAATCATGTGTGCTCTTAAATCTGACAAGTTGTGTCAGAGCTTTGGGGAGTTTCGGTCCTATCAATTGGTATCAGAGCAAGGTTGGACGTTCTCAGAGCGAGTTTGACTAACAGATATCCCAGATCTGTTAAGTGTTTGTTGATTACATGTTACTCACAGGGGTTGCTGTTTGAGTGGGAGTATAGCAAGGCAGAAGATGGTACAATGAGAATGAAGAAAACAGACACATGATTATCACCACAAGGAGTGTGGTGGGTTGTCTTCAGGTGGGAGCTTGAAGAGGAATACAAGCCAGGATGCAGATTAGACAGAGTACTGGTTTTGGGTACAGGTGCAACTCTTTATCTCCAAGTGAGAGATTGTTAGGGTGTGGAGCTAAAAGCTACACCTTAAGGCAAACATGAGGGTTTCTGGCGTATGCAGTCGCTGGCGTCGGCAGGCCACACCGACGTTGGTCAGGGGACGCAGAATGGAAACCGGCATCGACAGAGGATCGGCTGGCGTCGGTCACCTCTAGGAGGGCAGGGACCGATGTCGGTCGCCTGTAGCGGTCTGAACTGCTGTTGACGAACAGTCAGTTAAGTGAACGCGGAGTTTGCATGTTAAAGGCTTGTTCGAAGTCTTGAGCCACAAGTCTAATCAGTGTATGCATGAGATCTATATAATAGACTCATGGGCTGTATTGTTAAGTGGAGAATTTGGAGAAGAGCTATGTGAAGCTTAGAGAGTTCTTCCCATGGTGGAATCAAGTAGGATTCCCCATGTATGTATAAGTAAGATCAAGTTTGATATGCAGGGATGTGTGTATGCGAGGGTCAGAAAGGAGATCGGCGGGCTAGCTAGATCCAAGGTGACAGCAATACATCAGCAGGATCATGGAGAGATCTACTTGGAGTACGGTTGTGTACTCGATTGTACAGATGTGCAATGAGGTGAACAACAGCTTGTGTTAGCTGTGTGTTGTGACCTATGAGAGAAGATTACTCTGGAGGGAAGTTTACTGTAAGCCCATGAAGTGGAAGAAATAGTCCCACCTCTTTGTTGTAAATTCCTTTGTAATGAGTTGAATACAATTGTGTGTTGCCTCTCATATTCTGTGTGTTTTCTCATTGATAGTTATTTGTTCTTCTGGATTCCGCATGTTTAGTTGCTTATACATTGGTAATCATGTGTGCTCTTAAATCTGACAAGTTGTGTCAGAGCTTTGGGGAGTTTCGGTCCTATCACTGATCTCTGTCCGTCATCTCCTCCATGAACACCAAGGCTTTCCAGTTCTTTAGCTTGTCAAAAACATATGTCTTCCGCTTCAGACCCTACATTCTCCTTCTACATATGTAACCAAGTCTACAAAGCCACATCTCTGTAACAGAAGGTGAATCAACAATATAAGTAGATAGATAAAGGATACCTACTTTCTTACCACCATCTAATTCAAGTGTATCCGCTGTGAGAGTTACAGTGCATCTCCCATCACCCAAATTTTTTGAAGAAATTAGACTCATCTCCAAGACTGGTACCTGCATGACTTCCTTCAACCATTGTGTGTCGTCCATCTGCAATTTCAGCTTCACTTCTCCTTTGTCAATAATTTGACAAGGCTCTCCAGCTCCTAAATAAATCTCTCCAAAGTCTCCAAAGACATACCCATGAAAAGATGCTCTATTTCGAATTGCATGGAAAGAGGCAAAAGAATCTGTGAACCAAGATTCCACTTTATCCAGAACATCCTGTGCAACATCACCTGCAACATCTACTCTTCCCTGTTGATCTGCAGCCAACCAACAATCTTTATTTACCTGCTCTTTCTTTCCATCAATCAGACCATTCGTGCTATTCAGTTTCTCCATTCGTAGCTTACTTCCTTCTGCCATTGCTATACTCCCACTCAATCAGAAACCCCTGTGAGTAACCTGTAATCAACAAACACTACCAGATTTGAAACCACCTGTTAGTAACCCAACCAAAAGCTCTGATACCACGTGTTAGGGAACCTTAGAACAATAAACATGCTCCGATCCCTACTGAGTCAGGATCTTTCTCTACCAATTAGAGCACATATGATTACTTCTTGTATTAGCAACTAAACACGAAATTATACCAGAATCAATAAGTAACTAGAAATATGAAACAACATAGGAATATGAGAGACAATACACAATTGTATTAATAATCACTCAGAAGAATATACAATAAGGAAGATGCCACTTCTTCCTCTACCTCAAAGGTTCGCCACGCCTCAAGACCTTCTTCCCTCCCTCTCTCAGTCCCAACAATCAACTCCAATATAGAATTGATGTTCACCTCTCCAACCAGTCAGTAATACACTGCCAGTTCACCAAGTACACAACCGTACTCCAAGTAGATCCCCTGCTCTCTGCTGCTACCTGCAAATCACTAGACCTTACTCACCATGTAGATATCTCTACACCCCTGAAGAACCCTTGTCCTTGCCTCACCAAGTCCTTATGATTCTTCAACCAGTACCCTGGTGGATCAGCTCCTTGACCTTGCAGACCTTGCAACTCTCCCTGATCATACACACTCAGCACCCCTTTGGAACTAGGAGGAGCTACACTAGCTCTCTCTAAAAGCTCTATGGCTTTCTAGCACACATTTTTACAATACAATCATGAGTCTATATATAGATCTCATCCAAAAAATAATTAGACAATAATACAATAATTAAATCCACAACTCTCAGTCTAAAATTAGCTCTAAACATGCAAACACTTGGTTCGTCAACCAACTGCGCGTAATATACTTGCAGCTCGAACCACAGGTGACCAACGTCGGTCCCTGTCTGCCTGGGGGTGCCGACGCCGGCTGATCCATGACCGATGTCGGTTTCCTTCTGTCTGCTTCCTGCCGTCGTCGGTTGGCCTGACCGACGCCGGTGTCTGTGACACTCCGCAACTCTTCCTCCTCCATAACTTCTCCTGTTTGCATCCTGGTGAAGCTTTTAACTCCACAACCTAACACCTTACTAGTCGATATTATCTTTGTCAAAAAATTCAACTGTCTCAATTCAAGGTATAAATGGTAAAATATATCATTGTTTTGGATTGTTTAGTTCTAAAAAGGTGAAAAATAAGAACCAAGAGGTCAAAAAGTCAATTAAAGCCAAGGGATAGAATAAATGATCAAATCTATCGCATGTGCAAATAGTAGAAAAATAACATGTTGAAGTAATCGATAAGTTATGTACAATTAAATGATGCTACTATAAGCCAAAGATCTCAAGGGGATGCCTCTATGTAGGTTATATATCATCAGGAGTATTGTACCAGTATTTTACATAATCATAGTATAATTGTATTTTTGAGCTATAAAACAAAACTACTATAAATAGCAAGTTTAACCTAAAAGCACAATAACATCAAAAAGAGAGAAATGTAGGAACAATCAACGATTTAAGAATAAATCCTCACCATCACCTTACTCCTAGTAGCTTTCCTCCTAGATTTTCCCACTGATTCTAATGCTATTTGACTTGTATGTGGATTGGTTGCTAATGGCTCTAATGGCTTCTTTGGAAGCTTAATCAGATTGCAAGAGCGTATGCATGCTTTAGATGGCTAGTATGAAGGTATAAGGAAGGCTTATGAAATTTATAATTAGCTTAACCATGCTCCAAGCATGGCTATTTATAGGTTGGTGGAAGGAGTTTTAAGGAAAATTTTAATTATTTAGAAGTCTTTAGTTTGGAGAGTTCTAAAATTTTAAAGAGGGTTCTTTAGATCTGGGGAATTTTAGATTAGATTAAGGGATAATAGGGATTAGATGGGGATTTAATGAGGTTTAAGGCTCATAGGGATGTAGGAAAGGTTAGGGTGGTAGGTTGGCTAGGGTGATAGTTGAATAAATATGAATTTTTAATTTTTAAGTGGGCTAGTGCCTAGTTAATGAAGTAGGATTAGCAGTTAAGTGGGATATTAGTAGGATAATGAGGTGATTAATTGGTCATGGGCGCATAGGATGGTTAATAGGATGCATAAAATATTTAATAGGAAATAAGATTTTAATTAATTGACTAGGATTATGGTTATAAGATAAATTAGTGGGATTAATAGAATAATTAAGGCAAGCAGATTTAGGTGCATGCATTTTTTTTCTCTTTGAAAGGGCATTGTGGGTGGACAAAGTGGAAGGAGTAATAATATTTCAAAGAAGAGCCATTTCGTGCATAAGTTAGTAAATGATGTTAGTAGACATGATGCCCCCTTGAGGGGACATGTAGGGATGAATGAGCCGAATGACCACTAAAAAAGAAATCTCTAGGGTGGGATAAGACCAAGATGATGAGGGGTTGGGATGCCGTGAGTGCTAATTAAGATATGATAAGATGCCCCAAGCATAATTGTAATGGGACAAGGTTGTTCAGCCTCAGAAGATAAGTAATAGGTAATGATAAATGCCAAGGAGAGAGGCAATTTGACTGAGATGATAAGACAAACATTCTCGAAACATCGACAAATGTCTAGAAAATAGAGAGATGAGATAGGCCATGAGCTAGCGATTATTACTGATCAGGGACGCATGCAAGGGATAGATATGGGCCAATAAAGGATATTCATCAAGTGATTAGTGATAGAGAGAAATTTAGTATATATTTTGTAGTTCAATACAATTTCATAGATTCAAGTGACCCATAAGGGACGGGACGAGATTGGTCGTTAGTAATGGCTAAGATATCCTTGAGCACTGAAAATGATCATAAATTGGGTTCTAAAAAAGGTTTCAAGTCAGAGTTTCAGTGGTGGCACACTGTAGAGCTCATTGAGCGATTTTCAATGCTTTTCATGGTTTGTAAAACGGAGTCCAGATGCTCAAGATATGGTCATTTGAAGATTTGTCAAAAAAAATCACTTGCGACATTTGGCACGTGATTCAAAAACGTATCGACATTTGGACCTATCAGAAGTCAACACATGGCACTGTTGAAAATCCAAGTGGGCCAATAGCCATTTGACACGTGGTAAAATGGCGTTGACATGTTCCAAGTAGGCGACAAGCTATTTAAAACCTTATCCTTTTACCAAGCGCTTGCATGTGGGACAAATCATAAAGTCTAAGCGCCTAAAATGGAGGGAAGAAAAAGTCAAACTTGGTCAAAGCGTGCCCAAGGAGGCAGGCTGCCCTTGTCCTCATCCCTAGGCACCTAGAATGGAGGAAGGAGGTTTTGAACCTGAGACCTGGCGCCTAAAAGGGATAGGCCTTGACCACTTCAGCCACGGGTCTTGAAGTGTTATATAAAGCACTAATTTTTACTTGAATTTATCAGGTTCTGGATTGTGTATTTATATTTTAAGAGGCCAAGAGTTTGTTTTAAACTTGGAGATAGCTACCAAATGGGATTTTCTCCAATATTCGACCTTATACATAGAGGGTAAGCCTTTTTAACTATGTTTTGTAATTAAAAAGAGAAGTATTTCATTATTATTTGGATATACCAATGGATTAAGTGAAGGGACCAAAGCACATTCGGAAGGGGTTGAAGACTGAGGAAGGATTCTGTGTGACCGAGCTTGAGTATATCAGCAAGGTGGAGTTCTTGGACAAAGATTAGACTTGAGGGAATTTGTGCAGC
The DNA here is from genome assembly GCA_037957365.1 of Torreya grandis. NCBI lineage: Eukaryota > Viridiplantae > Streptophyta > Pinopsida > Cupressales > Taxaceae > Torreya > Torreya grandis. The sequence continues at coordinate 5,096,297 of JARHVA010000190.1, forward strand.
ATTTCAATAATTTGTAAGCCATTTGTTGTGCAAATTTAATAGAAACGGTCCTCACTATTGGGCGGACCCGTAGATATAGGCAAAATATGTCGAACTCCATTATCAATGTCAGATGGTAATTTGTCATTTGTTTGCATGTTTTAATTTAGTTTTCTAATTTTTTAATTATGAAATCATGCAAAGATTAAATTTTGACAATTTACGACATTTGATGTAAAAAACAAAAACCGGTTTAATTGGTAAATGGAAGTAACAAGTCTTTTGATCATTCCAATCCAACCAAACAACCGAGAACATTTTTGCCAAAACATTTTTCAATTTCTTTTGATTTTTTTCAAGAATTTGATAAGTTTTGAGAAATTTAGTATTCGTATTTTGAACTTCACTTTGAGTTTATCAGTGGAGTTAAGGGATAAAAAAAAGTGGCCAAGTGCTGTCTACATAGTCTTAAGAGACCTTAGGCCAATGCAGTTCTAATGTTGGACAAGGAGCGGGGAATAGGAGGCTATGCCTCAGAAAGTGATTTAGAATGAATTAGAATGTGATTAAATGTGATATAAAGGGGTTAAAGGGTCAAAATTAGTGGATTTGGGTGGGATGGTATAGATAGCAGGGGTGAAACAGGGTAAAAGGGGTAAGAGAAGGGGTGAATTGAGGGGTAAAATAAAAAAAGGGGTAAAAAGACTCATTTTGCCTTTTGATAATTAATGATTGGCGTTCTAGAGATAAATCCATGGATTGCCTTCCTGGCTCATCGCATTGCAGAGAGTTTAAGAGCACTAGAGTGCGGCTGATGCAGGATGACCAGTGAGTACCCCAACTTTAGCTAGTCATTTTTGCCTTAATACACTTATATATGGTAAGTATGATTATGCAAGGCAATACTGCCTCTAGGGGCATTATCCCTAGTTGTGGTATTGACATCGCAAGCTATGGTATTGCAACTATAAGCTACAATCTTGAAAAAATACAGAGAGTGACCTATAATTTTGTAATATCGCATCAAGCGATATGCGAGATTGCAATAATGTAGGAGGGGAGAAGCGGTTTTACAAAACTACAAGCAGTGACTTGCGGTTTTACAAAACTATCATTGTCAAAGCTAGAAGTTAGGGTAAACAGGGATGTGCGGTATTGGGAAAAATGGATGTTAAGGTTGATTAAGGGGTTAATAAGGGGATTGGGGGATAGGTTAGATGAATGTGTTAAAGGGATAAGGGGGTGGATGATGGGGGATTAGGTTAGCTAGATAGGTAGGCTGGTAAATAGAAAAGGTTAAGTGGTTTGTTAGATTAGTTAGATAGGTTAGTTAGATGGGTGATTAGGTATAGCAAAATGGGGGGGGTAAATTAGTGAGATAAACAAGTAGAGTAGATGGGGATTAGATGGATGATTAAATATGTATCCATTAGTGAGATGAGAGGGGTAAGATGAATAGACGTGATTATATAGAATAGTTATGATGGGTTGGATGGATAAATTATAATAGATTAATAGGGGTCATGGATTGATAGGATGTTCACTGGTGTAGGAGGACTTAGGAGTAATGGTGTCTACATTACGTCATCCATTGGTTCTGCATGGGATGTAATGATTAACTCCCGTAGACTATGGAGTGTTAGAGATTATTGACCTTTATGATATTGTTGACCAAATTTTGGCCCTTTAAGCCAAAATTGGGCACCCATATATGAAAACTTAGTCATCTAAGTCTATATCTTTGGCCAGGTCTAGTACTTAGCTTTTATTCAGAAGAAGTGTTCTTTGACAAAGCCCGCAACAAATGTAAAAGTATATTCATTTCAAAAAGTTCATTTTTGGTCTTTGCTAAGCCTTTACCGAATTCTTTTATATTTTTGTTTTAAGCCTTTGTCGAATTCTTTTAGACTTTTTGTCCGAAGCTTTTTTCTTAAGTGTATTTCTTTCAAACTTTTCATTCGGCCAAGTAATGAATTCTTTTGGACAACTTGTTCGAGACAAATCTCTCGAAGACAAAGTGCCAAATTCTTTCAGACAAATTATCTGTGTAATTTTCCCGAAGGTACTTTGCAATTTTTTTGAAAGATATCTTTCAAACCGAAAAGGACACTTTTAATTTTTTCGAAGGGTATGTTTCAACTTTTTTGAAGGGTATCTTTTGTCGGGAAAATTGTTCATGCAAATTTTCTGAAGGACCTTTTCAAGCTAAAGGATCACTTGCAACTCTTCCAAAGGGTATGCTTCAACTTTTCTGAAGGGTATTTTTTGTTGAGAAAATTACCATTTCAACTTTTTCGAAGGCCATTTTCATCTTCCTAAAAGGTACTTTGCAATTTTTTCGAAGGGTCATTTGAAGGCTAAAATGTACTTTTCAAAAAATCCAAGGGGTATTTTTTCCTTTGGAAAGGTCATTTCCAAAAGTCTGAAGGGCATTTCAATTTTTCCGAAGGGATGTTTTCAAAAAGTCTGAAAGATTATTTCCACGGGAAGGAGGACCATTTCAAAAAATCTGAAGGGTATTTTTTACTTTCAGAAGGTCATTTCCAAAGCTGAAGGTTCACTTCAAGAAACCCGAAGGAACATTTTGAAGGGCCAAATAGAAAGTCCAAAGGAATAAATTATTTCAGAAGATTTGTCTGATACAAAGGAAACAAAAGCGCTGAGACAAAAAGTCTGAAGAAAATACCCAAAGGATGATGACTCGTAAAACATCAATTATAAATTGTGGGAAATAGCCGTTGGAGTTTAAAATCTCGGTGGAAACTTGAAGGTGAAGATAGAGGTAACAAATGGTAAAATGTAATTGAGGCTTTGGTTCAGTTGTAACAAATGTAACTAATGCTTTTGGTTTAGTTGAAACTCATTGTAACTGATCCATTCAGTGGCATGGCATAGCTCGCCCACTTCTCTCCCATGCAAATTTAACTATTTATTTCAAGATGACACATGTCCAAGTGACCCTTGGACTTCCTTTGATTGCTCTACCTCTCAAAGCTATATATATGCATTCTCTTGGCTCATTTTGTAGCCTCCGCTAGTTATTAAGAAAACTCTAGCCAAATTTGTACTCAAAGAACTCTTGAAGAAATATACATGTGTTGTTGCCACTCGCATGCTGTAACATTGAGTAATGACTTGAATCTTGTTGGTCTAGTCTAGTGAAAGATTGCCTTTTCCTAGCTTGTACTCTTGATGGTCTATCAATTTACAGAAAGGAGATTGTTGTAGGTCTTTGCTAGTATTCTTTCTTAAGTATTGAGATACCATGGAAGTGGTTTGTATTGTATCTCTATTTGGAATTATTCACACCCTTTTTAATAATCATATGACTTTTTTGATTCTAGCATATGAAGCATTGATGCAATAATAAACCTTGAGTTTTGAGTCTTGCATGAGAAACACCCTATCTGTCCTTAAGTAGTGGTTGTTGTCAATTGGGAGGACATTATTCATTAGTAAATCATCATTTTTTTTTCTTAGTAGTTTTCCTTAACCATTTTCATACAAAATTAATAGATTAAAGAGAGCTTTAAAGGTGCATCAAGGGGAGCTAGCCCCTAATCTAGAGATTCATCTCAACAAAATTATCACCCACAATAAGAGAGATGATTCCATTTTGCCGTTTGGATGAGAAGAGCTGAACATCTCCTCAAGGGTGCAAATCCAAGCATCAATAGTTTTTGGCATGCCCAGTGGGATCTCTAAGTCCTAGAAGATTGTTCAAGATTGGTGCTGATCTTGGCATTGTTGAAGAGAAAGAAACATCTACATTCAGTACCTGATGACTCCATTGAAAAATTTAAGTCTTTGGTTGATGATCAGTCCTATTTTTTATGCCAAAGGTGACCACTAGGTCTGTTGCTAAAGGTGTACCCTTTGAGTTTGTGAAATTACCTCCATATTCCACCAAAAGGTTCAGGTTTGTCAATACTCATCCTTACATGAGATTTTGTGTTTAAAGCTTCCAAGTTTGTGTTACATTCTGTTGTCCCCCAAAAATATTGCTCATTTTTGGGACAACATTTGAACTATTTTGGTCCTACAGACCAAAATCCTCTCTTCCCATTTCAAAAATTGTTCTGAGCATTCAGGTTCTTTATTTTTCAAAGCTTTCTCAGAAATCTACAGACTCTGCAGGCCAAGTTTTATGGGCTTCATAGGTTGATTTCTACGGACTCTATAGGAAAGAAGCGAGCTCTCAAAAGAACAATTTTCCAATACTTAGTCATTTTCAGGATTGGTTCAATGCCAAGGTTCAACCACAACGTCCATCAGCAAGCTTCTAAGCAAGAATTGAACCATTGAACCTTGAACCATTTTGGTTCATCGAGTTAAATAGGTTCAAAGGTTCAACATCATCAACAGGAGTTAAGCGCATTTGTCAAAGGTTCAAAGTTCAACCGCCTTAAAGTTCCATGGCTTCAAAACACTTAGCGAAAAATGACGCGTTGAACCATTGAACCGTTGAACCTTGAACCACGTTGGTTCAATGGTTCAATGGGTTCAATGATTTATTGGTTCAATGCACTTGGTTCAAAGAGATCAAAAGACAACCAAGTAACGAAGAATGAACAGGTTGAACGGTTGAACCAAAGACGGTTCAATTGACAGGTTCAAGGGGCTGCCCCACGGCCGAAGGAACAAATGCCCCTACGGAGGGCCGTGAATCAAGTCAAGTGCCCTTGTGGAGGGCCGTGAGCCAAAATGAACAGAGTGAACTCTTTCAAAAAAATGAACAAGGCAAAAGGCAAAGTAGAGTCCTTCAAGCAAATTGTCCGAAGGAATTCACCCGAGAAGAAAGCCCGACCGAAAGGAAGGAAAGGAGCGGCTAAGAAAAGGACAAGTGAAAGCTGACAAGTGGCAACCACGAAAGGCTCTACTATGTTTTTATAAGAGTAGCAAACCATGCCACGTGCCCCTGGTAGAGATCGGCAGAGGCCGACAAGTGTCATCATCCGTGAGAGGCCAACTGAGCCCAAACATTTCTATGATGTCACGAATGCCTGAGAAGGTGGATGCTGCCAAGTGTCAACAATGAAAGATGCCACGTGTCATTAGTTAAAAGAGCGAAGATGCCACATGTCTCTGGTTCAAAGCGTGGAACTCACCACGTGTCCCATCTTAGTGCAGCAAAAGCCATCACGTGTCTACATTCGTGCCTCCAGCCGCTAAAAAAGTTTCAAAGCTTATTCTGATAAGCCTTTTTTGAAGCTGCAGATGCCGCCACATGTCCTCACCTGTGTCATAGCAGAAAGAGACCATGGCAAGTGAGAAAGACACGAGAGAGTTTCTAGGAAGAATGACAAGCCCACAAACATCAAATTTGTCACAATGAAGTGTTTGTTAATTTTAGAAGACTTAAAGTGTGGACTCGAATGCATTCAAAAGACCCTAAGGCTAGGACCAAGAGAAGGAAGAGACAAAGAGGGAAACTCAGCAGTAGTTAATTCCAGTAGGTGAAGTAGTTCACCGAGTAGATATTAGGGGCCTGCAAACATTGAAAGCACCGTCTATTTGTCCCCTTTGAGATAAAGCTAGAATAGACAGTTGCACAGCTAAGTAGGTGATGGAATGAGAGATTTAGGCTTGAGAGGAGGCACTAAAGATGAATTGACATGACACAATTAAGGCAGCCACCCTGCTTCAACATGGCCCTTCCTGACAAGACCAAGAATGCATCCAAGGCATTGAATGCATGGAGCGACCCATTCGGTGCATTCAACATTATATAGAGGCCTCTATATAATGTAATCTTTTGTACCATTTAAAGAGAGATATTTTTGACCATAGAAGCAAAACTTTGCCCAAATTGAAAGGTGAATATTGAGACTTTGAGCTCAGATTGTATTTCATATTATTTTATCTGAATGAGAAAGCAAGTGATTTGTAGACTTTGTGCTATATAGCTTGTATCATTTTAGGAGATTGTTTTTATGTCTGTCTTCTGAATGTGTTCTTGTTTATTGTATTTAACAAGCAGAGCTAGTGGAAGTGATAAGGAAGGTGTCCTGAAACTAGTTACTTTTAGACTTTGTGCTGACATAATTGTTTTCAGTGTGTGTTTTTATTTTCTATTTCTGTGTAAAGGACCTTGGGACGACTTTCTGCCCCCATTGTTCTTCATATCTCACTCTTGGGCAGTCAAGGTGGAGACTTTGTGCTACATCTTAGATTGCTGGTTGCTACGCCCTTGGCACCCTGTTACTTATCCTACCAGAAAGATTCTTGTTGTTTGCAAGAACAAGCACTTTTGAAAGAAAAGAAGTTCCTTATGTCGCTTCACCAGGATTTCTACTATCTAAGAAGGGATCTGGCTCTTGGCTGAATGTTACTTCTGAAAGAAGAGAAGTACCTTCACCAATCACCCAAGATTTCTCCTTTGTTTGTTAGCATCATCTCTGAAAAAAGAGAGATGGATGGTTTATCCCACCCCTGTGTCTTAATTTCTGCTTATATATATAGTATATAACCTCTGTATATTTAATAGAGAACCTCCCCTTGATGAGAGGAGATATTTGTCCCCTGTTGATGTAGTAAAATTGCACACTTGGATGACCAATCTCCCTATGCTATGGTGATAGGAACTATTTTGCTCACCAGTTAGCTGGTCGACAAAATATTCACCCAACACATTCCATTAATAACACCCATAGTGATCATTCCAAAATGGATAGAAGACAACCTTTTATGCCTTTCACCGGGGCATCTCCCTTGCATCTTGCCCAATATGATCAAATTTCAGGAGCAACCCTCAAAAGTGTCCCGTCTTTTAATGGAGATGGTCCAATTACTGCCATTGACCACATTTAGAATATAGATTTTTTTTGTAATATTCACAATATCACCCAATAAAATGTAGCTATTAGGTTGGTGGCCTTGTCTTTTAAAGGAAAAGTTTTGGATTAGTATGGGACCCCACCTGCAAATTCTATTGGCTCATGGGATGAATTGGGGACTCTATTGACTGATAGGTTTGGGGAAAAGAGTGATCACCTATCTCTAGCTGAGCAATTGACCACAATAAAGAGGGCACCACATGAATTCATGCAAGATTTTAGTACTAGCTTCCAAAAAACTTGGGATAGAATCCTAATTCTTGTGAGGCCGAAATATTCTGAGCCAATTTTTTTCAAACTTTCAATTACAATCAGCAGAGCAATACACAGTCGTTAGGATTAGCCTTAAACTAAAACAATAACTGAAGCAACTCTAACCAGAATGTACACCAGGATTTTGAAGAGGCCAAGGTGTGAGCATTGGTCAGAGGATCTAAATGTAGAAACAAAGCTGGAAGGAACTCTAACTAAGAATGGCGCCGATGATGGCGAGCATATGGTTAGAGGATCTTCTACTACTACAAGTACTAAAAGAAACTCAACACCAAGTATGTGCTACCTAGTCCAGTATGGAGTGAGGCAACCATACAGTGGAGTACTACGAATTACAATGCTTAAAATAAAACTCAACACCAAGTATGTGCTACCCAATCCAGTATGGAGTGAGGCAACCATATGGCAGAGCACTACAAATTACAATGCTCTGAAAGGAAATAAACAAGAATGTTGAAACACTCAACGTCAAGAATGTGCTTTCCAACCCGCAATGGAATGGAAGCTACCATATGACAGAGATGTAAAGTATTACAATGTAGTTTCAGAATATAATATCAGCATTACAAATCATGATTAAGCAAGATTAAAGAACTGCTGTCAGTACTACTACTAGCTTACAATATGATCAAGAATTCACCTGCCAAGAGCACATAATTAGAACCATTCAACAAGAATTTAAATAGAGAATCCTCCTTGTTTAATGGAAACACCGAGACTGCTTTCTTTCCTAAAAAAACACAGATTCACGATTCTGGTCTGATCTGATCTGCACCTTTAAATGTAAAATCAGCAACCTGAGATCACACTAAAATGGACAAATATCTCACCCAATTCATCCTATTGACGTGAAACGAAAAGTAAAAGTCCCTAATGATGAAGGCACCCAAGATTGAAACACCAAACATACCCAAAAGTTTTTATATAATTATTGTACACATCCCAATGCATACACATGAAGTACAATCTAGCAAGAGGGGTGATTTGCCTTTAAAAATCATAGCAGTCATAAAAAAATCTACTGTTTACAGAAGGGGGCACCCATTACAAACAAAGAGATATAGCCAATACCCACAATAAATTTTTTTGTCTTTTTTTACTTATGAACAAAACATAGCCTACTGTCATGAATATGACAGTCCTGAATTTCTCATAAACTGATCTATAAAACACACACTGAATACAATGCACAAATCCTACATATAACACAATCAAACTACACTATCTCACCACTAGTCGCAATCTTTCAAGCGAGAAGCAATGCCAAGCTAGGAGGCTTTCATTCCTCTTTCAATCCCAAGCCAATCTGGCAACATAACATTCCTGTAGTTCCAGATGATCCAAGTGAAGACCAATGGCTTCCTTTTATAATTTCTATTTGACCCTTCTAGAAACCCTATCCTCTAATAGGTGGCATCCAACTTAAGCTTGGATTAAATATTCAATAATAATTATAATTAATTCTTTCAATGAGGCGCCTACCCCATAAAGAACATCTTTTTAAAACAACTTAAAGTGAAGTAGCTAGACCAAGGGGAAAGTTAATGTTAAAATATAACATTAAAACATGACTTAATTAAAATAATGACTTAACTCTCAATTTGTGCCCCCAAATCCCAAAATTGAGTAACCCAACAGATCAAACTAACATGGAAAGCCAACCGTGCCAAAACCAACTGGACCACTACCAGAAATAGAATTTACTAAAAATAGTAAATTCCTGAAGATGCTCAAAATGCCAAAAAGAACATATCACTGCGAAGCTCTCTAAAAACCCAGAAAAAATCTGCCATTGAATCAACCGACCTCAAGAAAAAGCATCCTTCAAAACAAGAAACCCTAATTTTACCTTTCGAGTAGCCTACGGGTCTCAGGAATAGGCCAACGGTCATTGGAAAGATCATGCTCGAGAAGGGGACATTATAGTCCGCCCTCCCCAAGATTTCTTGTCCTCAAGCAATCACAACCATGGATGTTGCGAAATCTCATTATTCTCCCAAGTTGCATCCTCCATAGGTAAATTTTTCCACTTCACCAAGTATTCTCTGATGGTTCTTTTCCTCAAAGAACGTTCTATATAATCAAGTATGTCCTTTGGAATTAAAACCAACTTTCCTTCATCCAAAGGTGGCAACTATGATGAAGCAACATCATTGTGTCCAAGTGCCTTATTAAGGTGAGACACGTGGAAGACATTGTGTACTTTGCTATTAGAAGGTAGCTTCAACTCATAAGCTACTGCTCCAACCCTTTCGATAACCTTGAATGGCCCATAGAAATGAGGTTTGAGCTTCTCAGCTCCACTCTTCTTGAGAGTAGACTGTCTGTAAGGCTCTAATCGAAGATAAACCATAGCCCCAACCTCGAAAGAGCACTCAACATGCCGTTGATCAACATAGATCTTATGCTGATTCTGTGCCATCTGAAGATTGTTCTTCAATGATTTCATGATATCTTGACTCTGCTACAATAAGTCCTTGGCTTGAGGAGCTTTGCTATCACCAAACACCAAATCAACAAAGCTTGGAGCTTCATAACCATAAAGAACCAAGAAAGGTGACATCTTTATTGACATGTGGAAAGAAGAATTATAGCAATACTCGCCTATGTGAAGCCACTTCACCCATGCTCTTTGCTACTCGAAAACATAGTTTCTCAAATAGCCTTCCAACCACTTGTTCACTATTTCCGTTTGTCCATCTGTTTGGGGGTGATAACTAGTGCTTGGAGTAAGCACAGTACCACACATTCTGAAGACCTCTCACCAAAAATTTCTAAGGAACTTGTTGTCCCTATCACTCACAATGTTTTTTGGCAGCCCATGTAACCTAAACACCTCATGAAAAAATAGATCTGCAACTTGGGCTGCTGAAAAAGAGTTGGTAATGGTGAAGAAGTGAGAAAATTTGGTTAATCTATCCTCTACAACATAGATAAAATCCTTCCCTTGGACCTTGGGCAAGCCCGTGATGAAGTCCATCGATATGCTTTCCCATTTTTGATTGGGAATAGGGAGAGGTTGCAGAAAATCGGCTGATAGAGTATGCTCATTTTTGTTCATTTGAAAAGTGGGACACTCTTGAATGTAGCGTTGAACTTCCCCTTTCAACCCTTTCCAAGAGAATCTTTCCTAGATCTGCCTTTATGTCTTAAAGAAGCCTTGATGACTAGAAAGTAGAATGTCATGAAATGTCAACAAAATCTTCTTTTTGAGCTTAGAATCAACCACCAAAAAGATCCTACCCTTGTAGTGAATCAGCCCTTCCATCACCTTGTACCATTCATCATGAAAAGTACCCTCAATAATGCTGGTTGCAAACTAATTTTTGGCATAATCAATAAGCAACATGTCCTTCCAATTAGTAGTAAGCTCGCACAATGAGCTTAAATGGGGTCTCCTAGATAGAGCATCAACCACAATGTTGTTTTTCCCCTTGACATACTCGATGTCAAAATCATAAGCTTGGAGCTTACTCACCCACTTTTGTTGCCTTTTGTTCAGATCCTTTTGATGCATAAAGTGCTTGAGACTGTTATGATCAGTCTTGACCACAAACTTGTTTCCCACCAAATACTGTCTGAACTTAGCTAATGCATGCATAATGGCAAGCATTTCCTTGTAATAAATGGAGTAGGTTCTTTCAACACCTCTTAGCTTTCTACTCTCAAACACTATGGGATGTTTGTTTTGCATCAAAACAGCCCCAACTCCTTCACCGGATGCATCACGCTGTAGCTCAAAAGGCTTGGAGAAATATGGAATAGCTAGAACCGGACAAGAGCTCATGATCCTCTTAAACTTATCAAAGGTAGATTAAGCCTTTTCTAACCAACAAAAGGCCCCTTTTTTCATGAGATTCGTAAGAGGAGCAACGTTTTGTGAGTACCCTTTCACATATCGTCTGTAAAATCCACAAAGACCCAAGAACCCTTTCAATTGAGTCAAGTTCTCAGGAGGTGGCCAATCAACAATGACCTTGATCTTTTCTGGATCAACCTTCACTCCCTCAGCACTGATTATGTGACCAAGGTATAGTAACTCAATCAATGAGCTCATCTATCCTTGGAATGGGGTATCAATTTTTGATGGTGCTTTGATTCAAAGCCTGATAGTCCACACACATGCGCATGGTACCATCCTTCTTCTTCACAAGAACCACTGCTGAAGCGAAGGGGCTCTTTCTTGGGCGAATGAAGCCCATCTCTAAGATTTCTTGAATGTTTTTCTCAATCTCATCCTTTTGCTTCTTGGGGTACTGATATGGAGTTGTAATAACTGATTTAGCTCCTTCCTTGAGCTCTATGATATGTTTCAAACCCTGTTCAGGTGGTGGTCTAGGAGGAAAATCAGTAAATACCTTGCTCTTCTTTGTTAGTAGAGACTGAACATCAGGTGGATAGTCTCTCTTAGTTTCAACTAGACTAGCAGGAAGAATCATACATTCTGCAACCCACTCAGCTTGATCATGATGGATCAGCCTTGCCATTCTCTTGAATGACACAACCCGAGGTCCCCCATTAGACATTCCTCTTAGTACTATCCTCTTCCCATTAGATTGAAACTTGAGCTCCATAGTTTGCATATTTAAGGAGATCTCTCAAAGTGAACACAACCATTGAATGCCTAGAACGACATATGTATCTCCAATGTTGACTACATAGAAGTCATCCTTGACTTCATAGTTTCCCAATTGCATAGTCATGTTTGAGATCTTGGTGCATGAGATGTGGAACCCATCAGCAACCATGACCTTGAAGCCTTCAAACTCTTCTATTTATAGCCCCTTCTTTGCCACCACAACTTCATCAATGAAGTCATGTGTTGCTCTAGTGTCGATCAAAGCAACTATTCGTTGCCCCTTAATCATCCCTCAAAATTTGAAGGATTCGTTCCTTTGGAAGCTCGAAAGTTGAGCCAAAATGCCTCCACTTTCCTTTTCAACTTCGAACTCTTTTGGAGCTCTTTCCACTTCACTATCTTCAAAATCAGACTACTGGTCTGAAAAATCAAAATTACTTTCACCAGCTGAATAGTACTCAATTTGGTGAAATTTGACTCCCTTTGGGCAAACATGCTCTTGAGACCATTTTTCTCTATGCCAGAAACATAGCCCCTTTCTTCTGAGTTCATTCAATATCTTAGGATCCAATCTTGTGACATGAGGATTATGCTGATTGAACTCCTTATTTTGAGGTCTTAAAGGAGTTCTATGATGAGGTCTTTTTCCTTTATCCCCTTTGTGAAAGGGTGGATTGGATTGAAACTTCACCTTAGGAGCATCCCACTCCATGTTTCTTGCTTTCTTCATTGCCTCCTATAGGGATGGTGGATCAAAGGCTTTAATCCAACCCTTGAGTGGTTCCATCAATCCTTCACTAAAAAAGATCACCAACCGCCTCTCTGAGATGCCAGTGACCATCACTAAAAGTCTCTGGAACTCAGCTATGTAGGCATCAACTGTGCCATACTTCTTCAACTGTGCTAATTCTATGAAATGTATTTCAGGATATTTTTTCTCAAATCTCTCGATGAGCCTATTTGTGAACTCATCATAGGTAGTGATAGACTGATGACCTAAGGTGACTAAGCCATGGTAACACCACTCGTGCACCACCCCATCAAGGTGTAGCGTAGCGAACTTAATCGCCTCTTCTTCTGCCATGGGTCTAAGAGCTAGACAGTTGTCCAGCTTCTATATCTAAGCTCGAGTTGAACTGTTATCACTCCCATCATAGTGTGGAAGTATAACCTTGTTGACAACTTGATATAAATCCCCTTGAACTATTATTATTCTTTGCTCATAATCTCTCCCTTATCCCTTATTCTTTCTCTTATGATCCATAAATTCATTATAGGACATGTCCATCTTGATGTCATCAGGGAGAGAATCATACTCTGCATGGCCACATCTCAATTGTTCCATGAATGAAGCATTCTCTTCAGGATCAGGTTGGGTGTTTACTGGTGCTAAGAAGGTGGGTTTGAAGGGCCTTGATGAAATGTATGTGTTGTTTGAAATAGGTTGAGCAGCACTTCCATCAAGCTGATTAGAGGCACTGTGCTCCCCTCTATATCCTGGGTTGTTCTATGGAGTTGTGTTCTGGCCCACTTTCCCCAACATGAGAGATACCATATCCATCAAGGCATCCATTTTCCTTTCAAATCTCTGTCTGGGACTTATCGATCTCTCTCTTCCCTTCCCACTATCATCTCTATTGTTGGTAAACCTCTCGTTACCCCCGACTAACCTCTCACCTTCTGCCATATCTGTTTCCTGAGAAGACTCCCAATGAGCCCTCAAGACCTCTGAAGCTATCTGACCTTCTGGAGCCTGATACCACTGGAACTATTTTGCAACTTTCTTATCTTCCCTTGCTATGTATGTCTTTTCTTTGTCACTCATAGACGGTTTGTTCATAGGATGGCAGGATACTTAGCTCTGATACCACTAAAATATTCTGAGCCAATTTTTTTCAAACTTTCAATTACAATTAGTAGAGCAATACACAGTCATTAGGATTAGCCTAAAACCAAAATGATAACTGAAGCAACTCTAACTAGAATTACACCAGGATTCTGAGGAGGCCAAGGTGTGAGCATTGGTCAGAGGATCTAAATGCAAAAATAGAGCTAGAAGGAACTCTAACCAAGAATGGCACTGATGATGGTGAGCATATGGTCATAGGATGTTCTACTACTACAAGTACTCAAAGAAACTCAACACCAAGTATGTGCTACCCAGTCCAGTATGGAGTGAGGCGACCATATGGTGGAGTACTAATAATTACAATTCTTAAAAGAAAACTCAACACCAAGTATGTGCTACCCAATCTAGTATGGAGTGAGGTGACCATATGGCAGAGCGCTACGAATTACAATGCTTTGAAGGGAAATAAACAAGAATGCTGAAACACTCAACATCAAAAATGTGCTTTCCAACCTGAAAGGGAATGTAAGCTACCATATGACGGAGATGTAAAGTATTACAATGCAATTTTAGAATATAATATCATCATTATAAATCATGATTAAGCAAGATTAACGAACTACTGTCAGTACTACTGCCAGCTTACAATGTGATCAAGAATTTGCCTGCTAAGAGCACAGAATTAGAACCATTCAACAAGCATTTAAATAGAGAATCCTCATTGCTTAATGGAAACACCGAGACTGCTTTCTTTCCTCAAAAAACACAGATTCACGATTCTGGTCTATTTTGATCTGCACCTTTAAATGTAAAACCAACAACTTGAGATCACACTAAAATGGATAAATCTCTCACCCAATTCATCCTATTGACGTGAAACAAAAAGAAAAAGGCCCTAATGATGAAGGCGTCCAAGATTGAAACACCAAATAGACCCAAAAATTCCTATATAATTATTGCATGCATCCCAATGCATACATAATAAGTATAGTCTAGCAAGAGGGGCGATTTACCTTTAAAAATCACAGTAGTCATAAAAAAATCTACAGTTTATAGAAGGGGGCACCATTACAAACAAAGAGTTATAGCCAATACCCACAATGAAAATTTTTGTCTTTTTTTACTTATGAACAAAACACAACCTATTGTCATGGATATGATAGTCCTAAATTTCTCATAAACTGATCTATAAAACACACACTAAATACAATGCACAAATCCTACATACAACACAATCAAACTACACTATCTCACCACTAGTCGCTATCTTTCAAGTGAGAAGCAATGCCAAGCTAGGAGGCTTTCATTCCTCGAAGCACTCCGAAGCCAATCCGACAGCATAACATTCCTGTAGTTCCAGATGATCCAAGTGAGGACCAATGGCTTCCTTTTATAATTTTCGTTTGACCCTTCTAGAAACCCTATCCTCCAATAGGTGGCATCTAACTTAAGCTTAGATTAAATATTTAATAAGAATTATAATTAATTCTTTCAATGAGGCACCCACCCCATAAAGAACATCTTTTTAAAACAACTTAAAGTGAAGTAGCTAGACCAAGGGGAAAGTCAATGTTAAAATATAACATTAAAACATGACTTAATTAAAATAATTTGACTTAACTCTCCATTTGTGCCCCCAAAGCCCAAAATTGAGTAAGCCAACAGATCAAACTGACATGGAAAGTCAACCATGCCAAAACCAATCGGACCACTGCCAGAAATAGAATTTACTAAAAATAGTAAATTCCTGAAGATGCTCAGAATGCTAGAAAGACATATCACTACGAAGCTCTCTGAAAACCCAAAAAGAATCCACCATTGAATCAACCGACCTCAAGCAAGAGCATTCTTCAAAACAAGAAACCCTAATTTTACCTTCTGAGTAGCCTACGAGTCTCAGGAATAGGCCAACGGTCACTGGAAAGATCATGCTCGAGAAGGAGACATTATAGAGGCCAACCACAAACTATGCATTGTTATACTACTTGAAAGTGTTGAATAGTGACATTGCCATGATGATTCAATCCATGGGCGGTAACACATTTCCTGCTATCTATGAAATATCCATAAATGTTGAGACTTGTCTTGTCCAAGTGATAAAGATAGCTCTTAGACCTCCAATGCCACTATTCCATGATTTGCATTCTCCTAGTCAAAGTGCATTGCCCACTTTAGCTCCTTTGCTTGGTCAAGAAAAATCTGCCATTGCCCCTACCAATGAAATACAGGAAGTCAAAAGTTTGCTCCAAAGTGTTACTAATGAACTGGTTTCTCTCAAAAAGCAACAAGCCTAAGGTTATAGGCCATATCAATCCTAGAATCAGTTTGGACAAATAAACAAACTTCTTTTCAATGAAATAATCAAGGACAAGGCCAAATTACCCATGTTAAGCCTTATGAAAGCTATAATCTTAGTGCTACCTCATCCTCTAAAGCCCTTGTCCCCACTCAATTTTTTTTTTCCAGGAATAGCCCAAATATCCACCTTTTAAACATGGTCAAGAACAAGTTGATTATGCCAAGGAGATGCAAAATCAAGGCATGACTACACAAGGTGATCAAACATCTCAATTTTTAAATTTTGAGATGCCAATGCAATTTGGGATGGAAAAAAGATAGGTTCAGTCGATTCAACTCTCATTAATCATTTGGAGGGTGAGTTTTGTGCCATTAATTACATGGGGAACACAAGTAATCAAAATACTAATGTTGCCTCTAATACTAGGTCCAAAAAGAGGGATGCCAATGAAGCTCAAGGAGCTAATCAAGGACCTGTTGTGACTCCTACATCATCTCGTATAGTAATTTGGTCTAACTCAGCTCCTAAATCACAAGAAAATTAGAGGACCCCAATTTTTAGGCTAGCTGCTACAACTCTACCTACACATACTACATCACAAAGTGTCAATGTTCATAAAGAGAACCCCAAGGTGAGTAATCCTTCCATCAATGTGGTAGACCAAATGAAGAAGATTCATATGAATATATCATTTTGGGATTATCTAACATTACCATGGTAGAAAGATATACTTCAAAAAGAATTACATGGATTAGGCAAATAGGCTGGCCCATCTAGAAGTGACAATGTGGTTTTGGTCAATGGAACTCAATCCATAGATGGTCAAGTGAAGAAAGACAAAAAGAATCTTCCTTTTACCTATCTCTAATTATTGGTAATTTTTTGGTTCATAATTTCATCATAGATAGTGGAGCGAGCACATCTGTTATGCCCAAATGTATAGCAGATAAGCTAGAGCTCAAGTATGAGCCAATTACTAAAGGAGTTTTAGAATTGGATGGATCACCAATGAAGACCTTGGAGATAGTGAAAGGTTTGAATTTGAACCTTCATGCTTATCCTAATTTTTCAATTCCCCATGATGTAGTAGTAGCAGATTTACCTCCCTATTTTACTCTTTGATTGTTAAGAGACTTTACATCTAAGATAGGTGGATATTTGGTAGCCAATTGGTCCTACATAGTGTTTAAAACAAAATATGACACTAAGGTGAATATTGAGTTAGAGCCTATCTATATAAATCACTTAGAACCATTTTCACCTAAGGTGGCAAATGTTAACTATGCCATCATTGATGAAGAGGAGCTTCACATTGACCAATCCCTATCATCTTCCCTTGAGGGAGTTTCTAATTTGTTCCTAGATGAGTGGGGAGATGACAACTATGAACATGATCCTTACAAGTTTAGTGAAGAATCTAGTCTTGGAGTCTATTATATGCATGAGAAGGTCTCTTTCATGCCTAATTTGATGAATCAAAATGAGGATGTGAATGGCTTGTGGCAACTCTTCTTTGATGGGTCTAGAAGCAAGATGGGGGTAGGTGGTGGAGCCATGCTGGTTTCATCTTCAAAAGAAAGGTATTTTTCAACTTTCAAATTTTAGTTCTCTTGTACTTGAAATGTATTAGAGTATGAGTCCCTTATCCATGGCCTTGAATGGGCAAGGAAAAGAGGTGTCAAGGAATTTCAAGTGTTTGGTGATAGCGAGCTTGTTGTAAATCAAGTTAGAGGGTAGAATTTGACCAATAACTCCTTGTTCAAATCCTATAAGTACAAAGTTTGGGATCTTGTAAAATATTTCATGGATTTTAACATTAGATCTATTCCAAGGGAAGACAATATGAATGCTGATAGGTTGGCATCTATTGGTGCTCAATTTGATGTTTCGAAAGGCATAAGAGAAGGCAAGGATCAACCTCATCTAAAGGTGATTGTGAGACCTTCTATAACATATAATGTCACCAATTGGTAGGGCTTTGATAGTGATAAACAAATAACACTTTTTTTGCAAGAGGAAGCTGAGTTATCTACAAAAAATTAGTCTAAGCTACAACAACAATATGGAGGGTAGATTATCCAAATGAAGTCTAAAAAGCTTCCAAAGGCCTAGTGACTCTTGAAAGCATATTCAATGAGGATGACCATCTTAAAAAGGAAAAGGTAGGTATGTCCACTAAGCAAGAGAACTATGAAAGAGTAGAAATATTTAAACATAAGCTACTTGCACTTTGGAAGGTATGCACTAGTCAAGAGAGGCATACTTTCATTGAACTATGCAAGGAGTTTAGTGATATTTTTGCATGGGAGTATAGTGATTTGAAGGGTTTTGACTCAATCTTGGCTCAACACACCATAGAGCTAGATGAAAATGCCAAACCCATCAAGCAAAGCCAAAGGCCAATCAATCCCAAGATTGAGCCTCTCATGAGGAAATAACTCACCAAACTGATTGAGTCCAAAATCATCTTTCCCATCAAACATTCTTCTTTGCTGGCCAACTTAGTCCCTGTTAGAAAGAAGAATGGGGAGATCAGGTTGTGTGTGGATTTCAGGGACTTGAATAGAGTGTCTTTGAGAGATCATTATCCCCTCCCTTCCATGGAGCAAATTTTTCAAGTGGTGGTAGGTAGTGAGAGGCTTTCTCTCCTAGATGGTTGTTCTAGGTACAATCAAATTTTGGTGAAAGAAAGTGACCAATACAAGACAACTTTCACCACCAAATGGGGCACATATGCCTATAGGAAGATGCAATTTGGATTGTCAAATGCTAGAGCTAATTTTCAATGTGCAATGGATATGGCTTTCTAAGGACTAATCAATGGTATTGTATTGGTATATCTTGATGATGTGACAGTTTTATCTAAGGAAGCAAAAGATCATTTGAATCACCTGAGACAGATTTTTGAGAGGTGTAGAGAGTTTGGGATCTCTCTAAACCCAAAAAAGTATGTGTTTGTTGTTCATGAAGGCAAACTCTTAGGCCACATTGTTTCCAAAAAAGGTTTGTCCATTGATCTGGAAAGGGTAAGTGCCATCTTGGCATTGGCTTTACCTAAATAGAAGAAGGGTCTACAAAGCTTCTTTGGTAAGATAGATTTCATTAGGAGATTTATCTCTGATTTTCCTAACCTGGTCAAGCCCTTTACCTCTATGCTAAGGAAGGATGAGATATTCACTTGGATAGGAAGGAGGAAAGAAAGTTTTGAGGAGATCAAGCAAGCCATTACCCAAGCTCCTACTCTTACAAGTCCAAAATTCTCCAAGGAATTCAATTTGTATACTTTTGGGAATGAAGAGGTAATCTCTGCCATGCTTACTAAAGCTAATGATGAAATTTTTGAACAACCTATTGTCTTCTTTAGTCAAGGTTCAGAAGGCTATGAGGTAAGATACACATATGTTGAGAAACAAGTAATTTCAGTTATAAGGAGTTGAAGAAGTTTAAGCATATGTTGTCTAACAACAAGATTCACATTTTGTTAGATTTTTTGTTGAGCAGATATTTGATTGAGAAAAGGGTAGGTTGGATCACCAAAGTGATGGAGTATGACGTGGAGCTCAAAATAACCAAGATAGTGAAGGGAAAACGACTATGTGAGCATCTTGATTTAGACTTGAAAGAGCAAAGGGAGGTTGGTTTGGCACTCCATGATGACCCTATAGTAGTTGTACCTTCATCTATGAGAAGTTGGACATAGAACATGATCCATTGACTTCAAATTGGTGAGTGTCCACTAGGTCTTGATAGGGCCAAGAGAAGGTACTTTAGGCTGCAATCCATTTCTTATGTACTTGTTGATGGAGTGATATTTAGAAAGGAATTTTTAGGTGTGATTTTGAGGTGTATTGATTTGGATTAGATTGACAAAGTGTTGCATGAGTTTCATGATGGACTAGTTGGTGGTCACTTTTCTCCAAGAACTATGACTGCTAAGAGTATGAGAGCTGGTTACTTTTAGCCTAGCTTGTTTAAGGAAACTCACACTTGGGTAAGGAAATGTCAAAAGTGTGTTGTTTTTAATGTCAAACAAAATCTAGTTGCCTTGCCTCTTCACCCAATCTAGGTTAAACAACCCTTTATGCAATGGGGTTTGGATTTCATAGTTTTGATCAATCCCCCTTCTAGTGCTAGTCACAAGTGGGTGTTGAAAACCACTGATTATTTTACAAGATGGCTGGAGGCTATAGCTCTTAAGGAGGCAAATGAAAACTCAATCTTGGACTTTTATGAAGGTATAGTAACTGGGTTTGAAGCTCCTTCAACAATCATTTTAGATAATGCATTAGCCTTCCTAGGAATAAGAACAAGTGAATCTGATTTGAATCATGGCATCTATCTTAGTACCTCCTCTAACTACTATCCCCAGGGAAATGGACTAGCTGAGTCCACAAACAAGAATTTGATTAGGATCATAAAGAGGACTATGGAGGAGAATCAAAGGGCTTGGCACACCAAGTTGAAGATAACTCTTTGGGCTGATAGGAACACCCCAAAGAGAGCAATTGAGAACTCACCATACACACTTGTGTATGGAAGGAAGGCTAGGATTCCTATCTCACACAAGTTACTAACTTTAGACTCACCTATCAATTGTAATTGATGGATAATGATAGCATTGAAGTTAGGTTATGTGAGTTGATGGAGCTTGAGGAGACAAGAGATCAAGCTATGCAAACCATGACAACTCACCAACAACAAACAAAGAAGTGTTTTGACAAGAAGTCCATGCCAAGAAGTTTTAGAGAAGGAGACATTGTCCTAAAATTGCATGAAGATAGGGCTAAACCTAGAAGACACACAAAGTTTGATGCTCTATGGAGTGGCCCATAGTGTTCACACAGTGCAAACAACACAATGCTTTCCAAATCTCAAATTTGGATGGAGAGGAGCTACATATCCAAGTCAATGGGATATATATAAAGCATGGTTATTTATGTTCTATCTTCCTTTTACATAGTTTCCTGCGTTCTTTGTGTTTCCTAAGTGATTATGCACATGTGTGAGTTTGTCCTTATTGTATTTTGTGTTGTCTTTGCTTGGTATGCGTGTTGTTGTGTGGTGTGTTTCCTTGTGTTTTGTTTTGGCATAATCCTTGTTAGTCATCTTCAAGAATCCATTGACTCCATTGGCCCTAAGTTGGATAAGGTTACTAGTCTGATTAGTATAGCAAGCATACTATCCCTTTGAGTCACCAATTTGTTGACCAAATTTTGGCCCTTCAGGCCAAAATTGGGCACCCCTATCTGAAACTTAGTCATCTAAGTCTATATCTTTGGCCAAGTCCAATATTTAACTTTTCTTCAAAAGAAGTGTTCTTTGACAAAGCCCGTAACAAATGTACAAGTCTATTCCTTTCAAAAAGTTCATTTTTGGTCTTTGCTAAGCCTTTGTCGAATTCTTTCAAACTTTTTATTTGAAGTTTTTTTCTTTTAGACTTTTCATTCGGCCAAGTAACAAATTCTTTTGGACAATTTTTTTGAGACAAATCTCTCAAAGACAAAGTGCCGAATTCTTTCGAATAAATTATCCACACAATTTTATCGAAGGTACTTTGTAATTTTTTTGAAAGATATCTTTCAAACTGAAAGGACACTTTCAATTTTTCCAAAGGGTATGTTTCAACTTTTTCAAAGGGTATGTTTCAACTTTTCCAAAGGGTATCTTTTGTCGAGAAAATTGTTCATGCAACTTTTTTGAAGGACCTTTTCAAGCTAAAACATCACTTATAACTCTTTCGAAGGGTATCTTTTATCAGGAAAATTGTCCATTTCAAATTTTTCAGAGGCCATTTTCATTTTCACGAAAGGTACTTTGCAATTTTTCTGAAGGGTCATTTGAACGTTGAAGGTACTTTTCAAAAAATCCAAAGGGTATTTTTTCCTTTTAGAAGGTCATTTCCAAAATTCTGAAGGGTATTTCAATTTTCTCGAAGGGATGTTTTCAAAAATACCAAAAGATTATTTTCATGGGAAGGTGGACCATTTGAAAAAATATGAAGGGTATTTTTTCCTTTCAGAAGGTCATTTCCAAAGCCAAAGGTCCACTTCAAGAAACCCGAAGGAACATTTAGAAGGGCCAAATAGAAAGTCCAAAGGAATGAATTCTTTTAGAAAACTTATTCAATACAAAGGAAACAAAAGGGTTGAGATAAAAAGTTTGAAGAAAATACGCAAAGGATGACGGCCCGTAAAACGTCAATTTCAAATTGTGGGAAATAGCCATTGGAGTTTAAAAGTTCGATGGGAACCTGAAGGCGAAGATAGAGGTAACAAATGGAAAAATGTAATTGAGGCTTTGGTTTAGTTGTAACAAATGTAACTAATGCTTTTGGTTCAATTGTAACTCATTGTAATTGATCCATTTGGTGACATGGCATAGCTCACCCACTTCTCTCCCATGCAAATGTAATTGATTATTTCAAGATGACAAATGTCCAAGTGACCCTTGGACTTCCTTTGATTTCTCTACCTCTCTTGGCTCATTTCGTAGCCTTTGCTAGTTATTAAGAAAACTCTAGCTAGATTTGTACTCAAAGAATTCTTGAAGAAATATACAAGTGTTGTTGCCACTCACATGCTATAACATTGAGTAATGACTTGAATCTTGTTGGTCTAGTCTAGTGAAAGATTGTCTTTTCCAAGCTTGTACTCTTGATGGTATATCAATTTGTAGAAAGGATATTATTGCAAGTCTTTGCTAGTATTCTTTCTTAAGTGTTGGGATATCATGGAAGTGGTTTTTGATTGTATCTCTCTATGGAATCATTCACACCTTTTCTAAGAATCATATGCCTTTTTTGAATCTAACATATGAAGCATTGATGTAATAATAAATCCTAAATTATGAGTCTTGTGTGAGAAACACCCTATTTGTCCTTAAGTAGTGGTTGCAGTCAATTGGGAGAACATTAGTCATTAGTGCATCACCATTTTGTGTTCTTAATAGTTTCCCTTAACCCTTTTCATACACAATTGATAGATTAGAGAGAGCTTTAAAGGTGCATCAAGGGGAGCTAGCCCCTAATCTAGAGATTCATCTCAACAAAATTGTCACCCATAGCAAGAGAGATGATTTCATTTTTCCACTTGGATGAGAAGAGCTGAGCATCTCCTAAAGGGTGCACATCCAAGCATTAAAAGATATTACAATGATGCCAGTGGTTTGGATTGATAGAGCATTGATTATAGCTCTAGTGGAGAAATGACATTTAAAGACCTATACATTTCACTTTATGATTGGAGAGATGATTGTGATCTTGGAAGATGTACCAAAAATTTATCGACTATCTATGAGAGGTGATCAGATCTACTAGAGATCTCAGACCCTTAGTGTTACAATACATAAACTACATGGACATCTATACATCAGAGTATAGGATGCACTGATAGATATTGATAAAGCATTTAGAGAGGGGATGATTGATAGACTAACTCTAGTTATGATGTCTCTTGTCATTGGTATATTTTTGATAGACAAGAGTGATCAGTGGTTCCACCTTAGGCTAGGAGATTTAGTAGCTGACATGGTTTAAGATTATCATGTCTTTGCCTAGGGTCCCATAGTGTTGGCCCATTTTTATAGGGAGCTACACATGGTTGCGTATAGAGGGGAAACTAGCTTGGGTCCATCATTGCTATTTCATATTTAGAGTTGGGAGCATATAGCTATAGAGAGACCACTAGGTATTTGAGGGGATACGAAGCCAAACCAACCTCTAGTTTTTAGTTGGTATATCATTCTAGGAGTTTAGAAAGCTCATGCTAGAGATATGCAGTTCAATTGGTAGGTATTTGATATTTTGAGGTTTGATCAGATTACATGGATGCCCTATTGATAGGTACAATGAGGATGGGCCAAGGATGCAAATGTGACACAATTTATTCTTACAGAGTGTTACTTGACTAGTCGACATGACTACATTATTGAGAGATATATGCCAAGTCATGTTCAAAGATAGTTTAGATGGTATTAGGACATCCCAAGAGAGGAACACCTATTTGAATGTAGTGATAAAGAGAGGCCTTAGTAGGGACCAAAAATGGATAGAGTGTTAGTGAGGTTGGATTATGCTAGCATTATGCCAATTTTGTGGGACTATCAGACACCCATAGTAGATCCTAGAGTGACAACTGCATATATAAGATGGTGGGCACAAAGATGGCCTAAGATATTATTAAAATGGATAATTGGAGCAAGGAGGAGAGGGGTGATACGTAGGTTGCTACAGGCATAGGCCCATTTAGGGAGGAGGCAAGCTCATAGGCCACATCCCCAGGTACAATATGAGTGTAATAGACATGAGGAGCAAGTGGGTATAGATGGGTAGGATGGGAATGGGCTAGTAGTTATGGTTATTAATGGTGGAGATCAGGGGGTTAGGGGAAGAGATCAAGTGGGTAAGAGAGTGGGTTCAGATGATACATGACCATCCAATCCACCTTTGAGTGTAGATGACTAGAAATTTTTAGATAGACTGAGGCAAGAGGTATAGGATCAGGTAATATAGATGGTAGGTATTAACTTTGAGAGGGATAGGATGATAACAGACCTATAATGCCAGATCATACAACAAGATAGTTAGATGGTGTGTGTACTTGGGTAGGGTACAGGTTTATTAGGATAGGTTGGATCTCAATATCCATAAATTACATCCTTGTGGGACAAGTGACATAATTATAGGGTTAGCTGAGTCAGATCTAGGCTCAAGATGGGTAGATTATGTAACTTCAGTCAAGACTAAGGCAAAGAGAGTTAGAGTTGCAAGTGGCTGGGATGGCCAAGGAGGAGGATGATGTTTTATTACAACAACATGGTATGGGGGCTATGATGAGGCAGATATCCTAACTGACATGTGAGGCCTAATATTATAGGGATCTATACGAGGGAGTAGTGCCACAAAATCAATATGCCCCATCCTTCAGAGCTAGTACATCTTCTCAGTCCGTGCATCAGCCTACTAGGAGGTCACCTAGACAATGATATTTTGTACTTGTATTGTGAGACATAGTGTTTATTATGGACATGTGTTATTGTAGCATATTGATGCCCATGGGGCCGATGTTGTACTTATATATTTTGACATGGAATCTAAAGGACATTATGGACTATTTATATGATATATGTTATTGTGATTATGTTTGTATGATGATGTATGGACTAGTTTGTTTACATGTGATGATTAGTTATGGATGTATGGATTATGTATTTGAGCAATATGATGTCAATGTATAAATTTAGATTATGTCATTGGATGTTTATGATTATATTAGACATATATTGATGATGATGTATGGATTTATATTAGATGTGATTATGGATGTTCATTTATCATGGGATAATGTGATGGTATAATGAAATGAAAAGTGTGACACTTAATGACATTTGTTAGGAGATAGATAATCCATTGATTTAATCATATGTCTCACAAATATATTTTGGGTAAAATCCTCCTGCACCAAGGAAGTGGGGGGTTTAGTTAGAAGGCTAGGATACTTAAAAAAGATAGTGGGATGGTTAGGGGGAATTGATATGGATTTGTGGGGACTTGAAGCCATTGGAAATGTAGACAATCCTATTTTGCTTTTGTACTAAGTACATGTGTACCTACGACATGAGGATAGTTGAGGTCACGTTTGACTTAGAGTGTGTGGGAGACTTGTAGCAAGAACTCCGTTAATGACATTCCCATTTTCCATATTGGGTAGTCATTTGAGGCCATCTTCATTCGCATTATCAACATAAAATGACAAAATATGTATAAAAACTAACTCCTAAAAAGATGGTATAAAAGGATTGATGGCAATATAAGAAAATATTTACATGACACAATTATTATTAAGAAGACAAACTAATGAAAATATTTACATGTGAATTAAAAGACTAATTATACATATTGAGTTTGAACAAAATAACATATATAAAGGACAAGAGAAGATGAAGACTAATAATATAACAAGACTATGAAAAAATCAAGACTAAATATATTCATTGAATCTTAACAAGATAATCTAATAAGGACTTAAATAATTTCAAAATATAATTTACAAGGACAATGAAACATTTTAAATAAAAGGATAATGATGGTATTATTTACAAGGTGGCCTAAAACCCTAAAATGACTTCTTTGGTTCAAAACATAACCTAATAGGCAACAGAGCAAGGGATAATAATGATACATATGTACAAGAAAAGCTAAATTGTACTAAGACTAAAGGAAATGACTAAATGAATATTCACAATGGTGAATTGTGTCCAACAGTCTTTGTGATAATCAAGACAAGGATCAAGACCAGTTATAATGACAATCTTAGGATCTAAAATGAATGGTTAGGATTCAATTACAAAGCATTCTATAGATCTTGGATTAGAAATATTGTATGTTCCTCATTTAGTGATGAGGTTAGTGGGTTCATGTAGATTTATGCTTAGGGGGTGAATGGGGATGGATGAATTGGATGTGATCAAGGTTGATAGGAAGAAGAGTCATCTAGGAGGATGCAATTAAGTTTTTGGACTGAGTGGTTAAAATGGAACTAGCCATTGTGAGAGTGGATTAGATGTTATAGATAAATATTTAACAAGTATGCCCTTTGTATTTTTTGAAATGATCTATCCCAATTTGAACTCATATCTCCTTATTTTCGCAAGCATATATTTTATACCCATTATTAGGATCATGGTCATATGGGAAGTGATGGGATGAGATGGAAAGATGAAAGAAGTGGAGTGGTAACAGATGGAGTGCCCCCAAGAGTGGGGACCTCTAGGTGGAGGATATTTGGATCCCTCTAAGTATAAAAATGATTCAAATGCATAATTTTCATGGGCTCATCACCATCTAATGTGGCCAATTTGTAGGTTCCTGATCCAAATTTTACAATAATAACATAGGGCCCAAGCTAATTTTCTTCAAATTTACCCTTTTTTTCTCACTCGGCATTGGTGTTTTTTTATTCTCTTTGAGGACTAGGTCACCAACTTCAATTCTCTAGATTGAATTTTTGTGATATTGGCCCTTAAGCTTATTTTGATAGCCCTAAGATGATTAAGTGAATTTTGATGCTTTTCATCTAACAACTCAAGTTCTTGTAGCCTTTCTTATCTATAGATATTATTAGTGATCTACCCAATACATATATTCATAATGAGGGAAGCTCAAATTCAAAATGTAAGATTGCTTCTTCTCCATAGACCAAAGAACACATAGTATCCCTAGTAGTTATTCTGACGATGGTCCTATAAGACCAAAGAGCTGGATGTAATTGTAAGTGCCAATTAATACCAACATCACTGACAATTTTATTGAGAATTTTGAGAAGCATTTTATTTGTTACTTTTGCTTGTCCATTACCCTAGGGATATTAGGTGTAGATAAATGTTGCTCAATGTGATAATGATTTCACAAGTCTTTTACTTAGTTTTTGGAAGATTTATCATTATATGATATGATTTTGACTAGGATTACAAAGTGGCAAATAATTTGATTCAAAATTAATTTTGATATTTGTAGACCTACTGTATAAATTAACAACATTACTTTGACCCATTTAGTGAAATACCTAGTGGCTATGCTTACGAACTTATGTCCATCAAATGATGTATGATTAATCTTTCCAATAAGATCTAGTCACCATATTGAAAACAACCATAGGCTCAATATAGGCTATAGTTATTATGCTGGGCATGGATGCAATTGCCATGTTTGTGACAGGCTACACATTTGGATACATACTGACAGACATCATGATTCATTGTGGGCCAATAGTATCCAATCAGGAGTAACTTCTTGGCTAGGTCCATCCCACTAACATGACTACCACATATACCATCGTGGACATCCTTGATTGAAATAATATCCTCTTATGATGTTAGGCATCTCAACAAGGTCCCATCATAGCCTTACTGATAGAGTGTGTTGTTAAAGATGGTATAACGAGATATGCAATGAATGAAGGCTTTTCATTGGTGGTGATTGAGGTCTGGTGGTAGTATGTGGTCATGGTGGTAAGTGTAAATGTCATGGTACTAGGGTAAACTAGGATCAAGTATAGATTTTTTTTAATAATGAGCCATTGTTTGATGAGTCAACAATAATAATTATTCAACTAGAAATTTTCCTTTAAGTACAACATTTGTAAGATCTATCAAAGAACTAATAGTGGCCATTGAGATGGTGGCTTTGTTACTTCCTCCAAGAACTTGATCAAAAGTTATTGACTAAATTTTTTGCTCAATTAATCTATAAGGAAGTAATTTCTCATATTTTATCTAAAACTCTTCATTCACCTATTTTATAATAAATTGGGAATCACCTAAGACCTAAAGATGCTATATATTCCATTGGATGGTGAGTTATAGTCTGGTAACTGATGCCTCATATTTATCAATATTATTTGTGCATGGGAAAGCGATTTTAGAGGATTTAGAGTTTAGGTCACATTGTGGGGTTACCAAAAATATTCTTACTCCAAACCCATGCATGGTAAAAGATCTATCAAAGTATAATTTCCATCCACTTTATTCCTTGGTTGTCAGTATATATTCATTTGGGAAGGCCATGATTAATGGTTTAGTGTCTATGATGGGTGATGCTGCAAGTTGATCCACAATTAATTTCCCCTTAATAGCCTTTTGATTTACATACTCGATATCAAATTCACCTAATAACATGATCCATTTAGCCATTCATTTAGTGAAGGATAATTTAGATAACATATACTTGAGCAGGTCAACCTTTTCTATGAGCTTGACTTGGTTATCAAACATATAATGCTTGAGTTTTTGTGAGGCAAATACTACAACCAAGTAGGCTTTCTCAATAGGGGTGTATTGGAGCTCATACAAAATTAGAGTCCTGCTTAAATAATAAATAACCCTTCTTTCTTTGCCTTCATCATAATGTTAAGCTACTAGAGCCCCTATAACACAAGGTGTACCAAAAATATATAAGAGCAATGACCTTCCTAAGATAGGTGGTGATAATATTGGAGGCTTTACTAAATATTGCTTCAAATTATCAAAGGCCTTTTGACATTTTGAGTACTAGTTGAAATGACTTCCTTTCTTTAAGATATGGGTGAAGGGATGACACTTATTTGCCAATTGTGATATAAATTGATGGATGGCTTATAGTTTCCATTGAAGGCTTCTTAATTGCTTCAGGTTCTTAGGAGGAGGCATTTTAATACTTTAATGCCTCTCCTAAAGACTATGAACCCCAAAATTTTACCTGAGGTGACTCCAAATACATATTTTTTAGGGTTCAACTTGACCTTATATTATCTAAGCCTCTAAAAAATTCTTCTTAGGACCATCAGATATTCTGATTGGAGCTTAGAATTTCTTAGTATGTCACCCACATAATCTTATACAATATCATGCATCATATTGTGGAATATAACTATCATGACCCTTTGGTAAGTGTCTCTCACATTTTTCAGACCAAAGGGCATTACTTGGTAGGAGATGGTCCCCCATGGAATGATAAATGAAATTTTATGTTGATCATCGAGAGCAATTATAATTTGATTATAGCCATAAAAACCATCTATAAGGGAAAACATCTTATACCTTGTGGTAGAATCCATGATCATGTTGATATTAGGTAAGAAAAATTCATCTTTGGGACATGCCTTGTTTATGTACTAGAAGTCAATACATATTATAATTACTCCTTGTGGTTTGGCCATGGGGATAATATTAGATATCCACTTAGAGTAGTCAATTGGTTGAATAAACCCAAGTTCCAAGAATCTATGTAGTTCTTCTTTGACCAATAAGGCTACCTTGGGATGCATTTTGTGGAGTTTTTGTTTGACTAGTTTGGCATTTGGATGTACCACTAAGTGATGTGCCACCAAGGTAGGATCCAACCTAGGCATGCTAGAATATCTCCATGTGAATACATCTATATATTCCTTTAGAATCTCAATGAGGATTAATTGCTCTTCAGATGTGAGAATTACCCCTAGTTTGACAATTCTAGGATTTTCATCTATTCTAATATTTACTTCTATGACATCTTCAATAAGAGAAGGTGGTTGATCCTGAAGATATGTTGGGGCAATGGTAATTCTTCTCCTAAAGAAAATTCTTCTAGAATATCTACATCTAATTATAAATAAGACTCTTGTTCATCAAGAATTAATTGGATTTCTTCCATATCTGGAGAGGGATCATTTCCTTCATATTCTTATTCTTATCTTTGATTTAAAGACTCTTTTTCCTCTCCAAAATATGCAGACTCATTTAGATTGATATACAATCCCTTTTTATGGTCTCCCAGTGGCATAAAATTTTGGGCTCACAGATATTCAATAATGGCCTCAACATTTTAGAATACATCAAAAGATGGATTATTCTTCTGACCCTAGTCTATGAATGTGGGGTAGTGGAGGGAGACGTTGATGGTGGAGATGGTAGTGTTAGAGAATATGTTTATATAATCCAAGTCTTCATAGAGACTATAGACAAAACCCATCTCAATTTCTTCTTCAGAAGTAGACTCTTCAAGAATTGAAGAAGTATCCATAATGATAGTGTTTAGGTCAATGCCTAGTGGTTTTTACCCTAGTCCAAGATGTTTTGGATGTTCTTGAACCCTACTAGGTTCTAGCATGCCTTGTTCTTCTCTACCTAGTCCTTTACCCTTATAGTTCATGTCTCAAAGCATTTTTTAAAGCTGGGGGTATTTCTACTTTTAATATTCTAGGGCCTCATCTTCAAGACTAAGCCACGAATCACCAAGTTATTCAAAATATTCATCTAATAACATACATGTACTGGTGAAGACTGTGGACTTGACCTAATAGTTAACTAGTTTATCTTGCCTCATAGTAGGGGAACCATAGCTACATGGGGATAGTGGTAGATTTACGACTCAAAGGGTTCTATATTCATACTCCACACAACTCTTGGAAGTGATTTTGAGGCGAGTGATGTTTAGGGATTTAGATGAAGTGGGGGAGAGATCATTAGGGTGGATATATTTTGTAACTTTGGGATTATAAGAGGATATATGGGTGATGGGATAATAGCAAGTAGGACTTGATTGGTCTATTTGGTAGCTACAAAAATTTTAAATTTCTCTTAGGATTATGACCTCCATTCTAGAATGTGGGAATTTTGGACATGGTGGAGGGTAGAGGACACTGTTCTCATCTCATATATCTAAGGGCATCCTAAAAGTATAATATATGGGAGATCCACATCCACTACATGAATTAGGGTTTAGTGTATTATAAGTCCCACAACTATAGGGAGACAGATTGTGCCTACAGAAAGCCTCTTATTATCATCGTATGATTTGATCATTATTAAAGTAGGACCTAATAAAGATTTAGAGTACCCCAACTTCTTAAGAAAGTTGAGATTTCAAAAATTTAGGGCTTATCCTCCATCGATAATTACCCATGGGATCTTGTGATTAGCAATGAAAATATTGATGAATAGTGGATAGTTATGATGAGGGCCTATAGGTGGAATATCATGTGCATTGAAGGTAATTTATTGTGAAGGGGATAAATGACCCACCAAAGCTTAAAATTGACTTACATCAATATCCTTGGGGAATTTTAGTTTATTTAATACTTTATTGAGTATTTCTTGATGTAAAAATGATGTCTTGAGAAGATCTATACGAGAGATTTGGGAAGGAGTCTTCTCAAGTTGCTGTATGATATCATATGGTTTATCAAAAGAGCTAAAAAATTTCTTAGGGATAGTGAATTTATGAGATGAGGAGGTGGATGGATCCTTTGGAGGTGCTTTAGGAACTGTGATCTCTCCACATCATGTAATGACTACACAATTGGCTTTTGCCCTATTGATTTTGAGGATGGTGGATGTACAGGCTCTTGGGGGCCTCAAATTTTGATGGTATTAATATAATGATATGATATGGAGTGATAGTCAGTCCTATTGTAAGTGGAGGCTTGACCTTAATCCTTTGGTGGTTTCTACTACCTTTATTCATGCTTAAGTAATGGGTCCTAATATATACCCAACTGTTGATTCTTGGATTGACTTGTTGGGATTTCTCCTTCAACCTCTATATCTCCTTTATTTATTAGATCTTAGATGAAGTGATTCAATTACATACATTTCTCGATATCATGTCCTTTTACCCTATGATATTAATAAAATTCTTCTTCTCGATACTAGTCTGGTTGTGGTTTGTTATCATCCAATTATTGAATTTAAGGGAGAGTGATCATATTAGCAACAATTAATTGTTGTAGGACCATTTTCATAGGTAAAAGACTAGTTATATGTCTCTTACCCAGTCTTGGCTTTGATTTCCTCCTTGGCACCCTTATACTAGAGGTATTTTGCTTTTTATTAGTAAGGAGATATTTTTGCACCATTTGTATATGCTTTGAATCTGTGACACCATCCCCTACTACATTTTTATTCTTGTTGAATACCTTGGGTTTTCCTAAAAATGTATTATCTAGGTTTTGACCTTGTTCATTTTGGGTATATAATTTAATTTTCCCCTTATCAATGAGTGATTTTTTAATTTGAATACCCTTTTATATAAGTTCATTGAAAGATTTGGCATACTGTAGTTTAAATTGGTATTTTAATTCAACATTGAGATCATCAATAAATATTTTGGTTGCCTCTTTTTCAAGGACTGTGCAGTGGAATTGGCTAGGGAGGCTTCTCCACTACTATAGGAATGATGCTAAGCTCTCCCCATTTTTTTGTTTGGTTTTGTAAATATCTATAATGGAAATTTCATGTTTAATGCTAAAGGAGAAGTGTCACACAAACTTATCTGTTAGCTCTCCAAAACTAGAGATGGACCCTTTAGGTAGATGCATGAACCATTCTAGTGCGGGTCCTATCAGACTTTTGGGGAAGAGTCTAAGTAGGTAAGCATCATTATACATGACATAATGACATGCCATAAAGAATTCCTAAAAATGGTCATGTGGATCCCCTCTCCCTTTATATTTATCAAACTACAAAATTTCAAAGTGTATCAGGAAGGGTATTTACAATCTATGCTCATATCAAATAGATACTATAAAAGTATTCAAACTTATATCTCATTGCTTAAGTAAAAGGTTCAATATGTTTAAGAGTCTCTTTCATCATCCTCCACTCTTGGGTGAATGAGGGGTCCATTAAGGGACTAAAAGTTTATGCTTGGTTTATTCTTGGTCTTGATGAATCAGGATTGGTGTTTCTAGCAGTCTATCTTGGTAAAGTGGGTCTTTGGTTTTGAGCACAAAATTATAAGGTGAGGGAATTCATTTTTTGAGTTAATTGGTCTAGGTGATACACCAAGGTGAATATCCTCCTTTCAGCCTCAATGTGGTTATTTTATGGGGGTTCTTGCTTTTCTTCCAATTCTTGTTCATGATTTACAAGGTTTCCTTCCCCTATTCTTGGTTAGTGTTATCTTGACAAGGTGGAGTATTAGGTCTAGATGATGGGTGGATGAGGTGTTGTAGAAGACTTAGATTAAATGTAGGGGATAGTGTGCCCCCATTCTAATGAATTAGGTGAGGATTTGGTCATGATTCTCATATATGTATTGGTCAAACTATGCTCTAACCTCATCACTATTAAAGAAGTCATTTGTGAACCATTCCTCTTCTCTATGGGTGTGCATGTCACTTTGTGTTTCTTCATTATCCAAAATTCACTCACCTAGAGTCCCAAAGATATCATTTTCTTGATTTTATCTTTGTCCCATTCTTAGAATTTAGGCACGGGTTCTAATAGGCATGGTGGATAGTGAAAGTGATGTCAGAGTGATTAGGTATTGTTTTGATATAGGATGAGAGAGAAAGTAACTTTGGACACTAATTTTATCTTAAAATCCTAGACTAAAGTGGTCAAGATATGCGATTAGATGTTTTTTAGATTTGGACTTGGAGATTGAAGACTAAAATGACCAAATATTACCAAGGTAAAAACCCTATATAGGTTTAATCTATCAAGGAAACTAAGGGATGAGATGACTAAATGCCCTTTTCACACTAGCAAGATGGTGATTAGAGGGGTACTAGGTATGAATAGATAAGATGATGAGACGATGGGGTGTTAGACAAAACCTGACAATGTTGCATACTTTGATAATGCTTAATCAAGGATAGGTTAAAATGATGTGATGGTTAAGACTAAGATGATAGGTGACCGTTATAGTTTTGGTTCCAAGATAAAATCTAATACTAAAATGTGTGGATGGTGATATGAAGATGAAATAGTTTGGTTTGGTCCAAAGATGGGATGTGTCCTAAAGTTTTTCTAAGTGTTTTG
Source organism: Torreya grandis (assembly GCA_037957365.1). Taxonomy (NCBI): domain Eukaryota; kingdom Viridiplantae; phylum Streptophyta; class Pinopsida; order Cupressales; family Taxaceae; genus Torreya; species Torreya grandis. Next base: position 5,130,388 of record JARHVA010000190.1, read on the forward strand.
GTAATAAATGGATAGGTTGAATTAGTTCATAAACAATATGGGTCTTATCACAACACACACACAAGCATGCAAAAGCACAAGCCCTATTATTAATCAACCAAAAGGGTGTGTAACTCAATGACTACACCATCTAACGGCTTCACAGGTGAGACTGTAGGCTGATGGCCCATTATGAAATATACCAAACCCTCTTAACCCCATTTGCACTTGATGGTCACTTGGGAGCTGATACTAAATTTGGTATCAAGTCATCTATTATGGTCAATAGGTCTTAAACTATGTATATAAAAGGTACGTGGGGTCCAAATCCATATAGGATGATGTTTAATACCTGGTTCATAGAATTAATTCTTCCCCATTATGGATGACCTATATGGGGTCAAACACTTAGCCTAACGATAGTTGTCCTTGATATTTATACTCTGATGGAACATGGCGTTTGATTGAATTCATGGTGAGGAAATACACATCACCAACCTCTAGTGACTAAATAAGTGCATGGGGATGAATTCCATGTCATGTTAACTCCTAAAAAAAAATGAGTTGACAAATAAGCAAACAAAAAGGTTTATTTATTTTACTAATTAACTATGTGAGAAAATTAAGTGAATAAGCAAGCACACAAATATATATACAAATTCAAGATTAAAATCCTAGATCAAGAATTGATCCTGTAAGAAAATGCATTAGTAAGCTAATCTAGGATCTCTCGCTAAGGTATCCTACAAATAAAATGATTATTAGTTTCAGAATAGTAAAAATTACCTTTGATCTTATAAAATTTCACTTACATAGTCAACTAATATAAAACCAATTTTAAAACGTACAAAATTACAACTATTAGGCAATACCACAACTACCTAATATGTGGTTTTACGAACTGTTAGCTCACTGTAACCACACAGTTACGCAAGATCATAATTTTTAAATATGCAATTTTTTAAACTGTTAATTAACCTTAATCATGTGGTTAAGCAAAATCATAGGTTACCAGTGCAATACCACAACTATAAAGTAATACCATGAGATATGCAATTTTATAAACTATGAGAAACACATTAGGTTTAATAGCAGAATGAAGATTATCTACAAAATTTAAAATATTTATACAATATGATCAAAATGACTAAAGTTAAAACTATATTTTAGATAAATATATTGTTTGGATCTTATTAACTCAAAACTGACTATAAGTGTGCAAAATCAACTATAAGTGTTAATACCGCTCTTTACGACCTATGGTTTCATAGGAAGATAATTTTAACAACTATTTTTTTTACAGAATGACCAAAATGTAGTAAATGATTAATTTTTTCTACAAGGACATTATTAGAATGATGAAGATAATATTGTATTAAATTCCCAATAAGATAAATTTATTATCTAGACTATCTAAGCCAAAACCGAATGTCACTATGAAAAACTAACTATTAAGAACAAAAATGCCTTTCACAAAATACAATATTGTAGATAGTTAAAAATTTGGTTAAATATACATAGAGTCGATAAATTCTAAGACTATTCAAGAACAAGAAGTTGATCTCCATCTATAATAGACTAGATGTTTATGGTTAAAACCATAAAAGCCAAAATAACAAGTATTATCTATTTTCCTATAAAATTGACCCTACAACCTACAAAACTACAATTAATTCTTAATTACACTTTTGTAAATGTACGTTATTGTAATAAGTAGTAAAAGTGGTGTTTAGAGAGGTTTTATATCAATCTAGGCAACACTTCCACTTCTTGTGAGGAAATGACAATCAAACAGAGAGATACAAACTATTAGAAAGCCAAGGTTAGCAATTTAAACTATTGATTTTAAAACTTAATTCAAAATCATCTTTTACAAAGGCAATACCACAACTCTATCTCAATAATGTGACTACAAATATGTAGTTTTGTTTAGTATAAAACAACTACTAATGTTTATTAGGTTGTGGAGCTAAAAGCTTCACTGATTCAGACATGGGAGGAGGTTGCTGAGTCTCACAGTCACCGGCATCGGTCAGGCCAACCGACATCAGTCAGGTGTAGACAGAAAGCTACCGACATCAGTCATGGATTGGCCAATGTCGATCATCCCTAGACAGATAGGGACTGACGTCAGTCGCCTGTACGGTTCAAAACTGCGAGTTTCACAGACAGTTTGTTAACGAACCGGTTGTTTGCATGTTAAAGGCTAATTTTAGTCTTGAAGCTGCGGATCTAATTATTGTAATTCGATGTCTAATTATTGTTTGCATGAGATCTATATAATAGACTCATGGGATGTATTGTAATGTGTGCTAGTTGAGTTGAGCAAGGTTAGCTCCTTCAGAGGGAAGAGAGCAAGGTGTGTTCCTCCTAGTTCCACATGGGTGCCGAGTGTGTATGATCAGGTAGATCTGCAGGTTGTTGCAAGATTAGGTAGAAGATCCACCAAGGTACTAGTTTAGAGAATCATAAGGACTTGGTGAGGCAAGGAAAAGGGTTCTTTAGGGTGTAGAGAGATCTACATGGTAAGTAAGATCATTGATTTGCAGGTGTGTGTGTGTGCGAGGTCAAAGGAGGTCTGCGGGGTAGCAAGATCAAAGGTGACAACAACATATCAAGGAGCAAGATCAGGGAGATCTACTTGAAGTATGATTGTGTACTTGGAGTACGGTGTGTACTCAAATTTGGAGTGTGTGGAGCACTTGTATACTGGTAGTAGTGATACTGACTGGTGGTACTGGCAGTAGTAATATTGACTAGTTGGAGGTGAACACCAACTTTGTGTTTGAGTTGTGTGTTGGGACCGTAAGAGAGAGTGAGCTCTTGAAGAGATTTACTGTTTATGCCCTAGAGGTGTGGGAGCCCTAAAGGTGTGTAAGGAAGAAGACTATGGCATCTTCTTTATTGTATTTCCTTCTAGAAGAGTATTAATACAATTGGGTATTGTCTCTCATATTCTGTGTTATTTTTGAATTCTAGTTACTTGTTACTTATGGTTAAATTCTGCATTTAGTTGCTTGTACATGGTAATCACTTGTGCTTCCTAATCCTAACAATGGAGTCAGAGCATGTTTGTTGTTCTATATTCCTGACAAGTGGTATCAGAGCTAAGGTTGCAGGGAGTAGGTTTGTGTTTGATTACAGGTCACTCTCAGGAGTTTCTGATTGAATGGGAGTATAGAATTGGCAAAAAAAAGTACACTAAGAATGGAGGAATTGAAAATCACAAATGGTCAATTACGATGTTATGAAAAGAAAGAGCAGGTAAAGAAATATTGTTGGTTGGTAGAAGATTAGCATGAAGGAACTAAAGAAGAAGATGTTGTAAGTGTTGTTGCACAAGATGCTCTGGGATGTTCCTTGGATAAAGTAGAATCTTAGTTTATAGATTATGTTGCCTCTTTCCATGCAGCCCCAAATAGAGGGGTTGGTGAGCCTTGTCAATGTATTGGCAAAGGGGAAGTGCGGCTGAAATTGCAGGCGGCCAACACATGGGTGTTAAAGAAGGTCATGCAGGTCCCAGTCTTGAAGATGTGGCTATTTTTTTAGGGAAGTTGGGTGATGAGAGATGCACAATAACTCTCACAATGGATTCTTGGAATGTTACCAAGGATGCACTTGAATTAGCAGCTGATAAGAAAGTAGGTATCCTTTATCTATCTACTTATATTACTGATTCTTCTTCTTTTGTGAAGACGTGACTTTGTAGGCTTGGTCACATGAGCAAGAAGGAGATGCATATTCTTAAGAGGAAGTTAGATGTCTTTGACAAACTTAAGAACTAGAAAGCCTTGGTGTTTATGGAGGAGATGATGGACAGAGATCAACGGATGGGACTGGATAACTCTGAGTAGGGCAGTTTGGACAGGGTTTTGATCCAAAGAGAGCTCACGGGTAAAAATTCATCACTCACAGGAAAACACAGATATCAATGTCGGTTATGGAAAATTAGCGTCAAACAGACAGGCACCGACGTCGGTCATGTGTAGACAGGCAAAGTCAGTGGTGTCGAGCAGGTGGAGATTGACGTCGGTAGGATAACCAGCGTCGGCAACCTGGACAGTCGCATGGAACCGATGTCGATTGGATGTAGACTGTGTGGTGACCGAGGTTGGTCATTGAAATGGATTTTGGGCGGAAAACAAGCTGTCAAGGAGTCTCAAACACCCATGTGGAGGACTGAAAGGGTAAGTAAGCCTCAAATTTGTTATTCCTCTTCTTTATACTTATTGCTCACTGTAAAGCAGGAAGGATCTAGAAAATAGTGGGAGCATGTCATGAATTCTTTAGAGAAGAACCAAACAGGAGATTTGGTAGAGTTGCCAACTGGGATAAAAGCACTGAGAGATGAATGGATTTCTTGGTTAAAGAATAGAGAGAATGGACACGTGAGACAGAAGGCTAGGTCATATGGTCTTGAGCAAGCTACAGGACAATGGTACAGGTTTGACAAGTGGATGACAAAGCAGGGCTTTAGTCAATGTCAGTGCAACCATTATGTTTGTCTTACCAGGGTGGATGATGGTCGCGACATTATCCTGTTACTATATGTGGATGGTATGCTAGTTGAAGGTTCAGACATATAGGGTTTTGCTGATTTAAAGGTAAGGTTAGTTCAGTGGTTTGCCATGAAAGATTTGGGAGCAGCGAAATTATTTGGCATGAGTAATCTTAGAGATAGGGAAGATCACATGTTGATGTTGTCACAAGATGATTGTGTGAAGGTATTGCAAGATGCAGAACAGGGAAGCACACCTATGGATGGACAGTTCACAGAATAGGGTCCCCAATCACATGATGAGGTTGAGTACATGTGTACTCCCTGAGTTTGCCCAAGCAGTGGGTGATGTCAAAAAGTTTGTAGTCAATCTGGGAAGGAAGCACTGGAAAGCAATCTAGTGGGTTCTAAGGTATCTGAGAGGGACCAGTAGCAGGGATTCATGCTATGCAGGGTCAAGTTCTTTTCTACATGGGTTTGTAGATGCGAATATGGCAGGTTACTTGGATGACAAGTGTTGCACCACAGGTTGTGTGGTGGTTGGTCTTCAAGATTGAGCTTGAAGAGGGATACAAGCTAGGAAATAGATTAGATGGTGTATAGATACAGGTACAGTGCAACTATTTATCTCCAAGTGGGAGATTTTTAGGTTGTAGAGCTAAAAGCTTCACTGATGTAGACATGGGAGGAGGTTATTGAGTGTCACAATCACCGGCGTCAGTTAGGCCAACTGACATTGGTCAGGTGTAGACAGGAAGCTGCCGACATCGGTCAAGAATCAGCCGACGTCAATCATCCCCAGACAGACATGGACCGACGTCGATCGCCTTTGCGGTTCGAAACTATGAGTTTCACGGACAGTTTGTTAACGAACCAGTTGTTTGCATGTTAAAGGCTAATTTTAGTCTTAAAGCTGTGGATCTAATTATTATAATTGGATGTCTAATTATTGTTTGCATGAGATCTATATAATAGACTCATGGGATGTATTGTAACGTGTGCTAGTTTAGTTGAGCAAGGTTAGCTCCTTCAGAGGGAAGAGAGCAAGGTGTGTTCCTCCTAGTTCCACAAGGGTGCCGAGTGTATATGATCAAGTAGATCTGCATGTTGTTGCAAGATCAGGTAGAAGATCCACCAGGGTACTGGTTTGGAGAATCATAAGGACTTGGTGAGGCAAGGACAACAGTTCTTCAGGGTGTAGAGAGATCTACATGGTAAGTAAGATCATTGATTTGCAGGTGTGTGTGTGTGCGAGGTCAAAGGAGGTCTACGGGGTAGCAAGATCAAAGGTGACAACAACATATCAAGGAGCAAGATCAGGGAGATTTACTTGAAGTATGATTGTGTACTTGGAGTACGGTGTGTACTCAGATTTGGAGTGCGTGGAGCACTTGTGTACTTACAGTAGTGATACTGACTGGTGGTATTGACAGTAGTAATACTAACTTATTGGAGGTGAACACCAACTCTGTGTTTGAATTGTGTGTTGGGACTGTAAGAGAGAGAGTGAGCTCTTGAAGAGATTTACTGTTTATGCCCTAGAGGTGTGGGAGCCCTAGAGTTGTGTAAGGAAGAAGACTGTGGCATATTCTTTCTCGTATTTCTTTCTGAAAGAGTATTAATACAATTGGGTATTATCTCTCATATTCTGTGTTATTTTTGAATTCTAGTTACTTGTTACTTCTGGTTAAATTTCACATTTAGTTGCTTGTATGTGGTAATCAATTGTGCTTCCTAATCCTAACAGTGGAGTCAGAGCATGTTTGTTGTTCTAGATTCCTGACAAGTGGTATCAGAGCTAAGGTTGCAAGGAGCAGGTTTGTGTTTGATTATAGGTCACTCTCAGAGGTTTTTGATTGAGTGGGAGTATAGAATTGGCAGAAGAAAGTACACTAAGAATGGAAGAATTGAAAAGCACGAATGGTCAATTACGGTGTTATGGAAAGAAAGAGCAAGTAAGAAAATATTGTTGGTTGGTAGAAGATCAGTATGAAGGAACTAAAGAAGAAGATGTTGTAGGTGTTGTTGCACAGGATGCTCTGGGATGTTCTTTGGATAAAGTAGAATCTTGGTTTATAGATTCTATTGCCTCTTTCCATGCAACCCCAAATAGAGGGGTTGGTGAGCCTTGTCAATGTATTGGCAAAGGGAAAGTGCAACTGAAATTGTAGGCAAGCAACACATGGGTGTTGAAGAAGGTCATGCAGGTCCCAGTCTTGAAGATGCGGCTAATTTCTTTAGGGAAATTGGGTGATGAGAGATGCACAGTAACTCTCATAGCGGATTCTTGGAATGTTACCAAAGATGCACTTGAATTAGCAGGTGGTAAGAAAGTAGGTATCCTTTATCTATCTACTTATATTATTGATTCTTCTTCTGTTGCGAAGACGTGGCTTTGTAGGCTTGGTCACATGAGCAAGAAGGAGATGCATGTTCTTAAGACGAAGTCAGATGTCTTTGACAAACTTAAGAACTGGAAAGCCTTGGTGTTTATGGAGGAGATGATGGACAGAGATCAATGGATGGGACTGGATAACTCTGAGCAGGGTAGTTTGGATAGGGTTTTGATCCAAAGAGAGATCACAGGTAAAAAGTCATCACTCACAGGAAAACATAGATACCAATGTCGATTATGGGAAACTGGCGTTGAATAGATAGGCACCGACGTTAGTCATGTGTAGACAGGCAAAGTCGGTGGTGTTAGGCAGGTGGAGATTGACGTCAGTAGGATAACCAGCATCGATGACCTGGACAGTCGCATGAAATTGACGTTGGTCGGATGCAGACTGTGTGGTGACCGAGGTTGGTCATTGAAATAGATTTTGGGCAAACAACAAGCTGTCAAGGAGTCTCAAGTGCCCATGTGGAGGACTGAAAGGGTAAGTAAGCCTCAAATTCATTATTCATCTTCTTTATACTTGTTGCTCACTGCAGAGCAGGAAGGATCCAAGAAACAATGGGAGCATGGCATGAATTCTTTGGAGAAGAACCAGATGGGAGATTTGGTAGAGTTGCCAGCCGAGATAAAAGCGCTGAGAGACGAATGGATTCCTTGGTTAAAGAATAGAGAGAATGGACACGTGAGACGGAAGGCCAGGTCATATGGTCTTGAGCAAGCTGCAGGACAGTGGTACATGTTTGATAGGTGGATGACAAAGCAGGGCTTTAGTCAATGTCAGTGTAACCATTGTGTTTGTCTTACCAGAGTGGATGATGGTCACGACATTATCCTGTTAATGTATGTGGATGGTATGCTAGCTGAAGGTTCAGACATACAGGGTTTTGCTGAGCTAAAGGTAAGGTTAGTTTAATGGTTTGCCATGAAAGATTTAGGAGCAGCAAAATTCTTTGGCATGAGTAATCCTAGAGATAGGGAAGATCACATGTTGATGTTGTCACAGGATGATTGTGTGAAGGTAGTGCAGGATGCAGAACATGGCAGCACACCTATGGATGAACAGTTCAAAGAATAGGGTCCCCAATCACATGATGAGGTTGAGTACATATGTACTCCCTGATTTTGCCCAAGCAGTGGGTACTGTCAAAAAGTTTGTAGTCAATCCGGGAAAGAAGCATTGGAAAGTGGTTCAATGGGTTCTCAGGTATCTGAGAGGGACCAGCAGCAGGGATTCATGCTATGCAGGGTCAAGTTCTTTTCTACATGGGTTTGTAGATGCGAATATGGCAGGTTACTTGGATGACAAGTGTTGCACCACAGGTTGTGTGGTGGTTGGTCTTCAAGATTGAGCTTGAAGAGGGATACAAGCCAGGAAACAGATTAGACGGTGTATAGGTACAGGTATAATGCAGCTGTTTATCTCCAAGTAGGAGATTGTTAGGTTGTGGAGCTAAAATCTTCACTGATGCAGACATGGGAGGAGGTTGCTGAGTGTCACAGTCACCGACATCGGTCAGGCCAACTGACATTGATCAGGTGTAGATAGGAAGCTGTCGACATTGGTCAGGGATCGATCGACGTCAGTCATCCCCAGATAGATAGGGACCGACGTCGGTCACCTGTGTAGTTTAAACTGAGAGTTTCATGGACAGTTTGTTAACGAACCGGTTGTTTGCATGTTAAAGGCTAATTTTAGTCTTAGAGCTGTGGATCTAATTATTGTAATTGGATGTCTAATTATTGTTTGCATGAGATCTATATAATAGACTCATGGGATGTATTGTAATGTGTGCTAGTTGAGTTGAGCAAGGTTAGCTCCTTCAGAGGGAAGAGAGCAAGGTGTGTTCCTCCTAGTTCCACATGGGTGCCGAGTGTGTATGATCAGGTAGATCTACAGGTTGTTGCAAGATCAGGTAGAATATCCATCAGGGTATTGGTTTGGAGAATCATAAGGACTTGGTGAGGCAAGGAAAAGGGTTCTTCAGGGTGTAGAGAGATCTACATGGTAAGTAAGATCGTTGATTTGTAGGTGTGTGTGTGCGAGGTCAAAGGAGGTCTGCGGGGTAGCAAGATCAAAGGTGACAGCAACATATCAAGGAACAAGATCAGGTAGATCTACTTGAAGTATGATTGTGTACTTAGAGTATGGTGTGTACTCAAATTTGGAGTGCGTGGAGCACTTGTGTACTGGCAGTAGTGATCCTGACTGGTGGTACTGGCAGTAGTAATACTGATTGGTTGGAGGTGAACACCAACTTTGTGTTTGAGTTGTGTGTTGGGACCGTAAGAGAGAGAGTGAGCTCTTGAAGAGATTTATTGTTTATGCCCTAGAGGTGTGGGAGCCCTAGAGGTGTGTAAGGAAGAAGACTGTGGCATCTTCTTTGTTGTATTTCCTTCTGGAAGAGTATTAATACAATTGGGTATTGTCTCTCATATTCTGTGTTATTTTTGAATTCTAGTTACTTGTTACTTCTGGTTAAATTCCGCATTTAGTTGCTTGTACGTGGTAATCAATTGTGCTTCCTAATCCTAACAGTGGAGTCAGAGCATGTTTGTTGTTCTAGATTCCTGACAATGTTAAGATTTACAAAATTTAATCCTAACTCTACAAGACAAATTAAGTTAGTATAAACCTACATAAATCAAAAAAAGATGTATTTAGGATTGATTATTTTGTTTTTAAGCGTATATCTTAAAAAAATACACTTTAATAGTCAAAATTTTAGCTGATCAACAAATTCACCTTTTACGATATGTGGTATTGAAAAAAGTAAACAACCTGCCAAAAAAGCTAGCCATTAGCAGTTAGATGGTATAGTTAGTGCAAAATCACTGTTTGTAGAGTAAAAGTGCCTTTTGCCTAGATGTGAAAATTTGAAAAAATTTGAAGATCTCTCTCTTCATCCAACCTATCCTACAAGCTAATTAAACATATCTAACATGAAAAATGGTCAATTTGAAGGGGTTGTCCCACCATGGTCATGAATATATGATTGTATTTTTTAGCTATGAATTAAAACTACTATAAATAACAAGTTTAACCCAAAAGCAAAATAACATCAAAAAGAGAGAAATGTAGGAAAAATAAATAATTTAGAAATAAATAATTACCATCACCTTGCTCCTAGTAGATTCCCTCCATGATTTTCTAACCAATTCAAATGCTATTTGACTTGTATGTGGATTACTTGATAAAGACTTAAAGATGGATTTAATGGCTTCTTTAGATGTTTAAATGGATTGCAAGAGTGTATGAATGCTATAAATAGATGGTATGAGGATATAAAGAAAGCTTATGAAATTTATAATTAGCTTAGCCATGATCCTAGCATGGTTATTTATAGGTTGGTGGAGGGAGTTTTAGGGGATTTTTTAATTATTTAGAAGCCTCTAGTTTGGAGAGTTCTAGAATTTTAGAGAGGGTTATCTAGATCTAGAGTTTTTTGGGTTAGATTAAGGGATAATAGGGATTAGATGGGGATCTAATGAGGTTTAACACTCATAGGGATGTAGGAAAGGCTATGGTGGTAGTTGAATAAACATGAATTTTTAATTTGTAAGTGGGTTAGTGGCTAGTTAATGAAGTAGGATTAGTAGTTAAGTGGGATGTTAGTAGGATAATGAGGTGATTAATTGGTCGTGGGGGTGTAGGAAGGTTAATTGAATGTAGGAAATGTTTAATAGGAAATAAGACTTTAATTAATTAACTAAGATTATGGTTATAGAATGAATTAATGGGATTAATAGAATAATTAAGGTGAGCAGATTTAGGTGCATACAATCATAATTATAATCATTGATGTACTCATCATTATTGTAGATAACTATTTTCTTAGGTTTCTCTTGAAATTATGATATGTCACTATGATCATATTTTGCATCTGTATATGAAAAACCAACTGCACTCTATTGTGGTATTAAATTTTTAAATTTTTTTTGCTTTTCCATGTTTTGTATCATGTGCCTTTTATGTGTAGTACTAGATATCTTTGTTATAATTTTAATTGAATAAATATGTTCCTTTGTTTAGTCTTGCTTCATAAATTTGTTCTTTATTTAAATTGCAACCATTGCACTTTCATGTTCGAATGTGACATAGTCATGATATTTACCCAATGTTTCCTCCATTGCTCTAATCCATAATCTTCTTAATTTTTCATTGCATCCATCCAAGGTAGGGTTGATTTTAAATATAATGGAACATGTTTGACCCAAGTGTTACTGAAAACTGAATGGATCCAATGCAACACAAAGGCCTAGGAAGATTACTCAAGTGTTGGCTATCATACTCAATATATTGGAGAAGTGTCATGCTACATATATTGACTTCATAAAAAGATGAAATCTCAAAATTAGTGAATTTATTATCATCTATGAGGGGGTTAAGAATCAAAGGCTCTATATATGATGAACATTTTTTATTTAATTACTTTAAAACCACACTTGTAACCTTAGATTTTGTAGGTATTTTTTTCTTTTGAACATATTTTGTCAAAAACCCTTTCTTAAATATACTTTTTTGCTTAGCTTGAGCTTGTTTTTATAAATACTCCTTTAATAATTTCTCTTTTTGTAATTTATCTTGTTATAAATTTTGTAACCTTTGTTATTTTTATGTTTATTTTTTTTAATCGTTCCTTCTCAATTTGTTCTTTTTCCAATTGTTCCCTTTGATATCCTTTGATTTTCAAACTATTCTTTTTGTAATTATTCTTTTTGTGGCCTTGCTTTTTTGTCTTGTTCCTTTTATATCCTTGCCTATTATAATTTTACCATGTGAATTTGTTCTTGTTCTATATTTTCCATTTTCCTTATTTATTCTTGTTTCTTAGGAGATGTAATCAGAGTGTGAGTAGGTTGCTTGATTGATTTACCTATTATAGGATCACCACTATTAATGATACTTTGTGTTTTAGTCTTCAAAGCTAAACAACTATCTTTATGATGCCTATGCATTCTATGATATGCATAATAGTATTTTGATCTTCTTAGAGGATGTATAGAAGGTAGTTTGATCAACTTGTTTTGAATAATTTCTATTAGAATCTCACTTGAAATTTTATTAGCCCTTTTTGCAATTTTTTAATCACTAGTTGTAGATGTATTATTTTTTGGCTTCTAATCTTGATATGCGATCTTGTTGGGCACAAAATAGATAGATGGAGATTCAGATATATTATTAGCATTGACATTATATGGATTTTTTTTGATATTATTTTTCAATGATACAATCTTTGAACTAAAATATTGATATTGCTTTTGTAACTTCTCTATAAATGCTCTCATAGTGACTATTTGATCTTGAATAGCTTCACAAACACGAGCCTTATATACTTTTGATTGAATATGTATACAAACACAATCAAGATGAGATGTAGGAAGTGGATGGGATTGAGGAAGTATATGTTGGTTTCCTCTATAATGTTGTGGCATACCTCTTCAAGTGTTAACAACATAGATTGCGAAATCCAGTATAAGCCATGGAAAAATAATTTGAAAAGATAGTAGCTATTATAACTTTGAGGCTTAGGAGGAAGAGTAATGAAAGGAGTCATATGTGCATTTTTTAATTTAATAAAAACTAGTGAAAGATCTCATTTAATGTTGAAGAAATAAGAATTGAATAAAATTTTAAATTGTTCATGAGTAAGGCATATAATATTTTGAATATAAAATTTCTCTTGTTCATATGTCATGCTTGACTTTATATTTTTTTCCTTAATGGTACTTGTGTCATGACATGTGTTTTGGTTTGTTTTCAAAAAGTTTGAATTAAAAAATAATCATCCAATATAGCCATATATTCTTTGAAAATAAAGTAACAAAAATATGAAATGTAAAATCCTAAAAAAAAGTTACTGTAAACAATAACATGGAAAATATACGGTAAAAAATTATAAGAATGAAATGCTTGAAGCAAAAAATTATTTTTGTGTATGGATATTATTAAATTCCCTTAAAATTCAAGGTAAAAAGAAAGTGCTTTCAATGTCAGATATCAAATCTAAATTTAAAATAAAATGCATCCAGTGTCAGCTATTAAATTTGAAGTTGAAAGCAAATTACTTGTGTTAAATATTAGATATAAAGTTGAAAAAAGATTATTTTAGTGTCGAATGATCATAAATTTATCTAAATACTAGGATACTTTTTTTGAATCATGCAAATTGACCAATATATTTTATCATAATTTTGAATTAATAGATGATTAACCCTAATTCCAATAAATTTAATGGAATAAAAGTAGAATGTTATAAATCAACTAGCAACAAGCAGAATATTAAATTTAACAAAGTGAAATTGAATTAAAGAAGACTAACTATGAACAGTTGTTTATTATATGATATCTGACTGTGTGAAACTGACAACTGGGTTGAATTGATAAATAAGAATTGAATCTACAAGTGTGTAAAGATTGAGACTTAAACTAATGAAGGAAAAAATAATCCAACTTGGAAAATGATCGACTACCACTATTGTTTTGAGTTGGTTGATCTTGTCCTCTATTTAAAATATGGAAAAACATGTGACGATCATTTGTGACAACTTAAATCATGTCCATATGTGGAGATTTGACCTTCAGATGTGCATGAAAGACCTACAAATAACTTATTCAAAGTTGAAACCATAGTAGGGCTTACAATGACTGTAAATTTATAAATAGGAAAGGGAGAGTATAATGGGTTGAGATGACCTCAATCACCTCTATAATGACTAAGCCTTACCTACATTTCCAATAATCTAAAGAGGGAAAATAATTCCACATAATTCTTCCACTTAAAGTTCTTTGTGCAATTTGCTCCTTTAACTATATGAATACATCTGGAGATAACATGAATACTTGATCATGCTTTTTTTTTGGTTTGGATAAAACATTCTTAGGACTTGGCTAAGCATTACTTAAAATGATTAGAATTAGAATTGGGAAGCTTAGTTCAATGTGAAATAGTGTAATTGTGCCTTTGTATTAAAATTACAAAGTGATAAAATATGTGACTTAGATGTGCCTTTATATCAATCTAAAAGAGGAAAATCTCACGTTACTTATCCTAAAAATATAGTCCAAATTTTAAGAGAGGATTCAAATTTTTAAAATGACCTTTAGATGGGCTAATAAAAAAACATCCCATAGGGGACATAAATGTTTTCCACTATTGTCTTCTACTAGACATTTGTGTCCTTAAGGGAAACATGTGACTTTTTGGTCTAGGGATGTCTGTACAAGTGCTTAGATGGGTTTTTAGCACTTTAAAAAATTTCTATATATGTAATATATCAATTTAGAAATAAATAGGTCTCTATAGGTGCTAAGAATAAAGTGAGGTGATGAAATAGGTCCAAATTAAGTGCTCAATTCAATTAGAGTGAAACAGGGACAAAACTAACATTATCAAGTATTTGTGACTAGGTTTGAGTGATTACAATACAAAATAAGGGGAATGTGATATTAGGGTATACTACATAGAAGATCAAGTCCCTATTTCCACATTTATAAAAAAAACTCATAGCTTCATCATTTTTTAGATAAAACATTATCACTATGTGAAGTGGCAAACAAGTCAATTTAAGACACTAAAGGACACATACCCCCTAGAGAAATCTTGGCAATGGTTTAGTTTGTTGAAAATTACTCATTTTCTCATCAAAAATAGATTCAAACACATTACTATCACACTAAGCAAGGAACTATCATGGTGCACATGTGTTATAGGCATGCACAACAAGAGTTGGATGGTGTTTAGATTTATTATCTTCAATAATTTAATAACAAGGAATACGAGTACATTACTGATGATAAAGAGCATGGCATGCACTTTGTGGAATATTATTTGTAGCTATTTTTTAGAAATAATCAACGAGATGGCAAATTTGATAAATTATTTATTTTGTTAGGTAGTTGTGTATCATAGTTCAAATCATTTTCATTTTTTTGCACTTTGTTGATATGATCAATTTTTTAACAAACCTAATATGTGTATTTTTTTTATAGTAGTGATGGGAAGGAGAGCACGATGGTGTTGGCATTTGCATCAAGCATCCTCTAAAACAAGAGTATGAATTATGAGTATGGTTGAGTTATGCACTCATTGTTGTTTAATGATGTATAATCTAGTGTGGTTTAAGGAGTGAGTGATTTTATCTCACACATTTTGGGACACATTGGGTATAATGTGCCTAAAAAGCTTGTAGTTTTCTAGTCACATTTTGGATAATTCTTGTAATCTATTTGTAAAATTTTTTACATTATCTTGGAATCTTGGCATCTTGGCAAGGATTCTATTATGTGAAATCAGTATAGATTATATCCTTTTATAGACTTTGTTTTTTGTATTATGAATAAATTAGGAAGTGGTTTTTTTTATTAGAGATAAGGTGTCTTAATACCATTTATTTGAATACATTCATGTCATAGATAAATATAATGTGAGTTGTATTACCACATTTGCTCCATGTGGGAACCACATCCCTTATTTCCCAAGGGGAATATATTGTGCTAGTTTAATCTTTAATGTGATCAAAATAAATACTGACTAATAATGAAAACACTTGCAATGATGTTGGTTATAACTCAAGAGTAACTTTTTTACTTTCCCAATGGGCTCTTGCATATTCTAGTAAATTAAAATATATTTGGTTATAATTACAGGTCTACCCACCTTTCTATAAAATATGTTAAGAACTTTGTATTGAATCTGGATTTTTTTAATGATCTTTGTATAATTTTCAATCAAAGTTTGATTTGGTGTATTTGAAATGGAATTTGGAAACATGATTAATATTTATCAAGATATTTTTCTAGTTTGATAGTTAGATCATTGAAAATTAACATTTGAGTATTTTACTAAATCCATTTTAAAACCAAATCATCTTTAAAAAAGGATAAAGTCTCATTTTGATGATATTTTTCTAACATTGAAAAAAATATTGATCTTATTATTTAAATATATGAGCTTGAACTCTTTGTGTAGACCTAAGTGGAATATTCACAATTCTTAAATTATGAGGATTTTAGAATTGCAAAAACAATTTCAAGATGTAGAGATTAGACATCTTTGACATGAGATGTGTTTCATCATGTCACCATGTGAGCTCTAACATTGTGTAACTCACATCGAATTGATTGTAAAATTGAGATTACTTGCAAGCAATGGTCAATTGAAAAAAGTAGTCAATATCATACCATGTCATATAAAATATAAAACATAAATAAAAATTGAAATAAAAACATGAGCATAATAATTATCACATATAGTGGTTCACGAACCAAGTCATTGTAACCAATTTTTTTTTTTTAATTGAAATCATTCCAATTAGATTTTTTAGAGTAAGTCCTAATAACTCTATTCCACTTGTTGATCAAAGAAATAGATACATGTCATTTGGCCATTTTGGCACTTTCATTTCAATCAATTTCTCTTAATTCAATCAATATTTTTGCTCAATTCTACTCAATTTCATTCAATTTTTATCAATGTTGAAAAATATTGAAAATACCTCAATGTATGTCCCTATTTTGAGGTGAGAGATTTTAAGACACATTATTGCAATTACTCATCTCAAAAGAAAGAGTTAAATGCACTATGTGTCATCAAAAAATATATAGTCGAATCTTGGTAAAATCTTTGAAATTTTTCTATAAACATATGTACATGTCATTAAAAAATATTATCATTTGTCACTCAATAGTAAGCATATACACTTGCATTTGTTATTAGATAATATGACCGTACCAAATCTGGAATACTTTCCCATACATGGACTTGCATATGCATTTGAAACTTGTGCAAACTTTACCCTATTTATCTACCCACATATTGTCATGTACAACCCAATTTATGAATATACATATTCAAGATCATACTAGTTTCTGTAATAACCTTATAGAATACTAAATAGTCTGTCTCCATATCTCAAATCACTGATTTTCACACCCATGATAGTATCGATAATAATTAGATAGTTTTGGCTTGGTTGTAGATGTCTATCTCTATTGGTAGTGTATAGGAATGTTCAATGCCTATTTTTAAAATCAGGAAGTCACCCTTAGGTCAATGTAGACATGTTTCATGGGTCGATCATAATAGAAAATATTTAAGAGTCACCTATAAATATAAATCAATCCTAAGGTTATACTCACTAAGTCATTTTTGGCTTCTTTTTTTCCAAAAAAATATTATAGTGATTTAATATCCTTTTACTTTGTATATTTGCAGCCAAATATTCCATTATATATATATATATATATATATATATATATATATGAAACTCTACCCAAAGTCATCTCTAAACTATCTTTCAACTTCATCATGGTAGCCATACACATCGACACATGGAAGAGGGTTGGGCTTAAGAAAAGCATTAACTTTATATATATATTATTGTTTTGGATTTTCCTTAATAACTATATAGGCCTGTATACAAAGGAAGGCCATGGCTTACTAAGAATTATATATATGTATAATAGGTAACTATCTTTCAACTCCATCATGGTAGCCATACAAGGTGACACAAGGAAGAAGGTTAGGCTCATAAAAAGTATTAACTCTTTTATTTTGTATTTTAAAGATATTATTGTTATTGTTGTTTTTATTGTTTTGTCCTTTACTTGAAAATTGTACATGCCTACATACTAGGGAAGGCCATATAGACAAGTGATCGCTAGGGAGTAATGTATCAACTACCTCAACACATATCCAAACCCATAGCTATAGGGACTACATAGTCTCAACCATGGGGATTGCACCAAGCCATGTCTCCCATGGAATTAGAAAGGGTGTCATTGTCATTGTTCCAACCTCAAAGGTTTAAGGACAATAATGTCATCCCCTTTTCTAGTTCCATGTGGTAGAGGTGGGGTGGCTGCCACCCCAACCTGCACACTTTTTTTTAAAATATTTTGTGTATTAGAATTGTTGGCAAAGGTTTCAATCTTGGAGAATCAATGTCCTTCACTTGAGAAGGAAGATGATGAGACATGGTAGAAGGACCTATGTGATAAGTTGTATGGATTTTGAGTTGGTAATCAAATTGTACTCTTCATTCTAGAGTAAGTTTGATCCCTAGCGTTCTCTTCATTATGGGGCGAGTTTGATCCCTACTAAGGTGGTTGTTACCTTTAGATTGATGTTGGTCTTTCCTTGTTTGTTGAATTTGAAAGTTTATTGCTTAGATAACATCTTACTACCTATGTAGCTAAACATCTCTTTCTTCTACTTGGTATTGATGCACCCTTCACTTTCTCCCTGTTGAAGATTTTCCCTAGATTTGTTTTCTTCTTCTTTATTTTTAAATGGTCTAGACCTTTACCAAAATTATTTATCACAAAAAAAAAGAAAAAATAAATTGATGGGAGTTATAAATAAAATTAATAAATATTAAATTAAAAATTAGATATAGCTTGTTAGGGTGTGGAGCTAAAAGCTTCACCAAGGAGCAGACTTAAACAGTTTCCGGTCTACACAGACACCGGCGTCGGTCAGGAGCGACCGACGTCGGTCAGTTGCAGTTGCAGAGGCGCCGACGTCGGTAGTAGGGTCGGCCGGTGACGGTCACAGGCGAACAGGCAGGAACCGACGTCGATTACCTGTGTGTCCAGAAAGCAATTTTCGAGGACAGAAGCGAGTGTTTGCATGATGAGTTTGAGTTGTAGACTTAAGCTCGCGTCTCTATTATTAGCAATATTATTTTTAAAGCCCTTGTTCAAGAGGCTTAACTGTTTGTTGTAAGAGCATGCTCAAGTTTCCTAATTCTATATGTAGGAAAGATCTTCTTAGCTTAGTATGTTGAATGTGTGAGTATGAGTAGAACATTGTGAATGCTTGAAGGACAGTACTGAGTTGCATCAATCCAAGTTGTTGGATTTGAGTGTACTTGAGAGAGAGCTCTTGAAGAATAGAGATCTAGTGAGAGATCTTGTGTGCATCTGAGAGAGGTGTGGAAGAAAGAAGTTTCTTCATTGTATTCCTATTGTAAAGAGTTTTAATACAAGTTTTCAGGGTGTTTTCTTGTATCTCTTGTTCTGTGCTATTTATCATTCTAGTTACTTATCTATCTGATTTATTTCCGCGTTTATTGCTTTCACAAGTGTAATCCATTGTTGGTTGATCCCCAACAAGTGGTATCAGAGCTCAGATTCACTAACAGGTGGTTCAGATTTGTGTAGTGTGTTTGGATTACAGGTTGCTCACAGGGGCTTCTGCAGGGATTTCTGTTTGAGTGGGAGAAGCAATGGCAGAAGAAAGTAAGTTGAGAATGGAAAAGTTTAATGGCAAGAACTATCAACATTGGAGAATGCAGATAGAGGACTATCTGTATCAGAAAGATCTTTACTTACCGTTAGGTGGGATTGCAAAGAAGCCCAAGGACATGGAGGATGAAGAATGGGAAGTTCTTGACAGAAAGGCTCTTGGGTCTATAAGACTGAGTCTGGCCTCCACTGTGATATCTAATTTATCACAGGCAAAAACAACGGTAGAGTTAATGACTACGTTAGCAAATTTGTATGAAAAACCCTCAGCTTCTAATAAGGTATATGTAATGAAGCAGTTATTTAATTTGCATATGCAAGAAGGTGGATCTGTTTCTAATCACCTAAATGATTTCCATGGTATTGTTAATCAGTTAAGTTCAGTCAATATTGTATTTGAAGATGAAATAAAAGCTCTTTTAATATTATGTTCTTTGCCTGAAAGCTGGCATGGCTTGGTAATGGCAGTTTCTAATACTACTTCTGCTTCGAATATTTTAAAAGTAGAGGATGTGGTTAGTGTTATCTTGAATGAGGAAATTCGCTGGAAAAGCACAGAAGAGACATCTGGGAATGATTTAAATCTCGAGAGTAGGGGAAGGCAAAAAGAAAGGAGCAAGAGGAGATCAAGATCTAAGTCTAAGGGAAGAGGCAGATCCAAATCCAGAAATGGTAGAAGGCCACAATGCTGGAACTGTGGAAAGTTGGGGCACATAAGCAGAGATTGCTGGTCAAAGCCTAAGGAGGAGAATCAGCATGAAGGAAAGGAAGAGACAAAGGTTGCAGGTATTGCACATGATGCTCTTATTTTCTCTTTGCATAATAATATAGAATCTTGGGTATTAGATTCTGGTGCATCTTTCCATGCTACCCCTAACAGAGAATATTTCAGTGACTATATCCATGGAGATTTTGGAATAGTGTACTTAGGGGATGATGAGCCTTGTAAGATTATTGGCAAAGGTAAAGTGCAGCTGAAGATGCAGAATGGCAACACATGGGTGTTGAGAGATGTGATGCATGTTCCTAGTTTGAAGAGAAATTTGATTTCTGCAGGTAAGCTAGGTGATGAGGGTTGTACAGTAACTCTCACAGCAGATTCTTGGAAGGTGACCAAGGGTGCACTTGTTATGGCCAGAGGTAAGAGAGAAGGTACTCTCTATTTGTGTAATTGTGTTACTAACAAATCTCCTTCAGTTTTATCTACTTCAGATGTGGATGCTAAATTGTGGCACTCAAGGCTTGGCCACATGAGTGAGAAGGGGATGTCAATTCTTAAGTCTAAAGGTATGCTTTCAGATTTGAAAAGTATGGATCTAGAATTTTGTGAGCATTGTGTATTTGAAAAACAGAAAAGGGTTAGTTTTCTCAAGACTGGGTCTACTAAGAAAAGGCAGAAGTTGCAGCTTGTTCACACAGACGTGTGGGGACCGGCTCAAGTAGCCTCTATTGGAGGATCACGGTACTATGTTACATTCATAGATGACGCCACAAGAAAGGTATGGATCTACTGTATTAAAAAGAAATCTGATGTTTTTGAGACTTTTAAGATTTGGAAAGCCATGGTTGAGAATGAAACAGGCAGAAGATTAAAGTGCTTGAGATCTGATAATGGCGGTGAGTTCTGCAGTCTTAAGTTTAACTGGTATTGTTACACTCACAGAATCCGTAGGCAAAGGACGGTTCCAAGGACACCTCAGCAGAATGGTATTGCTGAAAGGATGAACCGAACTATCATGGAGCGTGCAAGATGTATGAGATTGCATGCTGGGTTGCCCTTAGAGTTTTGGGCAGAAGCAGTTGACACCGCAGTGTACCTGATTAACAGAGGACCCTCTACAGCTCTGGATGGTGGAATTCCAGAAGAGGCATGGACAAGTAAAAAGGTAGATCTCTCATATCTCAAAGTTTTTGGTTGTGAAGCCTTTGTGCACGTAGATAAGGAAAATAGAAAGAAGCTTGATGCTAAGTCTATGAGGTGCACGTTTATTGGCTATGGCTCAGATGATTTTGGTTTCAGATTTTGAAATCTAGGAACTAACAAGGTAATTAGGAGCCGTGATGTTGTTTTCAATGAAAGAGTGATGTACAGTGATCAGATAAGGAAGCTGGATCAATCTGGGCAGAGCAATGGAGAATTGGACGAAGTTATGGTCCAAAATGAGCTCGCAAGAAAAAGAAATAATCACTTACAGGAAAACATAGAGACCGACGTCAGTAGGTTAGGAACCGGCGTCGGCAGTACAGAAACCGATGTTGGTCATACAGAGGCTGACGTCGGCAGAACAGGCACCGACGTCAGCCATGAAGAACCGGTGTCGGCCAGTAACAGGTCTACAGGTGGCCGAGGTCGGTCACTGTCAGAAAATTTGGGTGGACAGCGTGTTGAGAGCGAGTCTAAGACACCCATCAGGAGGTCTGAAAGGGTAAGTAAGCCTCCTATTAGATATTTTCCTTCCTTATATTATTTATTGCTAACTGATGGTGGAGAACCAGAGAGTTTGAAGAAGCATTACAGGTGGAGTCCAGGAGTAAGTGGGAGCGTGGCATGGTTGAGGAGATGGAGTCCTTAAGAGAGAACCAAACATGGGATTTGGTTGAATTGCTAGCTGGTAAGAGAACACTGAAGAACAGATGGACCTACAGGTTGAAGGAAGGTGAGGATGGACAGATGAGATATAAGGCCAGATTGGTTGTGAAAGGATTTGCACAAAAGCCAGGTATTGACTTTGGTGAGATTTTTTCTCCTGTTGTTAAGATGACTTCTATAAGGGTTGTATTGTCTTTGGTTGCTTTTGAGGATTTGCATCTTGAGCAGCTAGATGTTAAGACAGCGTTTCTTCATGGAGATTTGGATGAGGAAATATACATGGAACAGCCAGAAGGTTTTGAGGTCAAGGGCAAGGAGAAGTTAGTGTGCAAGTTGAAGAAAAGCTTGTATGGCCTCAAGCAAGCTCCTAGGCAATGGTATTTGAAATTTGACAGGTTTATGACTGAGCATGGCTACAGTAGGTGTCAATCTGACCATTGTGTATATTTTAAGAGATTTGATAACGGTAGATATATTATTCTATTTTTGTATGTAGATGATATGCTGGTTGCAGGATCTCACATGCAGGATATCTCTGAGCTTAAGGTGAAATTAGCTCAAACGTTTGCTATGAAGGATTTGGGAGCAGCTAAGAAAATCCTTGGTATGAGCATTAAGAGAGACAGGAAAAGTCACAGGTTGATATTGTCTCAGGAAGATTATGTGGACAAGGTGTTGAAACGGTTCAATATGCAGGATGCTAAATCGGTAAGCACACCTTTGGCTGGACATTTTAAGTTGAGTAAAGAACAATGTCCTAATTCACATGATGAGGTAGAGTACATGAGTAAGGTTCCATATTCTTCCGCGGTAGGGAGTTTGATGTATGCAATGGTGTGTACTAGACTGGATATTGCCCAAGCAGTGGGAGTAGTAAGTAAGTATATGGCCAATCCAGGTAAGGAACATTGGAAAGCAGTTCAATGGATCCTTAGATATCTGAGAGGAACCAACAGTAGACACTTGTGCTATGGAGGTTCAGATACTTCTCTACATGGCTATGTAGATTCAGATATGGCAGGTGATTTGGATGGCAGGAGGAGCACTACAGGTTATGTTTTTACTGTAGGTGGAACAGCGGTTAGCTGGATATCTAAGTTGCAGAAGGTTGTTGCCTTGTCAACTACAGAAGCAGAGTATATTGCAGCCACAGAAGCTAGCAAGGAGATGATATGGATGACACGGTTCATGGAAGAGCTTGAAAGGGAGCATGGGAGTTGCAGATTGTATAGTGACAGTGAGAGTGCAATCCATTTGGCTAAGAACTCATCTTTTCATTCAAGAACCAAGCACATACAGCTAAGGTACCATTTCATACGGCAGGTATTGGAAGATGGTGAGTTGAAGCTGGAGAAGATTCATATAGACAAGAATCTTGCTGATATGCTAACCAAGCCAGTTACAAAGGAGAAGTTGAATCTTCATTCAACTTCTATTGGTCTTCATGATTGAGTTGAAGATGGAGGAGCTAGAAGATGTTGTTGTACAGGTACTGGTGCAGCTGTTTATCTCCAAGTGGGAGATTGTTAGGGTGTGGAGCTAAAAGCTTCACCAAGGAGCAGACTTAAACAGTTTCGGGTCTACACAGACACCGGCGTTAGTCAGGAGTGACCGACGTCAGTCAGTTGCAGTTGCAGAGGCACCGACGTCGGCAGTAGGGTTGGCCGGTGACGGTCACAGGCGAATAGGTAGGAACTGACGTCGGTTACCTGTGTGTCCAGAAAGTGATTTTCGAGGACAGAAGCGAGTGTTTGCATGATGAGTTTGAGTTGTAGACTTAAGCTTGCGTCTCTATTATTAACAATATTATTTTTAGAGCCCTTGTTCAAGAGGCTTAACTGTTTATTGTAAGAGCATGCTCAAGTTTCCTAATTCTATATGTAGGAAAGATCTTCTTAGCTTAGTATGTTGAATGTGTGAGTATGAGTAGAACATTGTGAATGTTTGAAGGACAATACTGAGTTGCATCAATCCAGGTTGTTGGATTTGAGTGTACTTGAGAGAGAGCTCTTGAGAAATAGAGATCTAGTGAGAGATCTTGTGTGCATCTGAGAGAGGTGTGGAAGAAAGAAGTTTCTTCATTGTATTCCTATTGTAAAGAGTTTTAATACAAGTTTTCAGGGTGTTTTCTTATATCTCTTGTTCTGTGCTATTTATCATTCTAGTTACTTATCTATCTGATTTATTTCCGCGTTTATTGCTTTCACAAGTGTAATCCATTGTTGGTTGATCCCCAACATAGCTTACAACATTAATTCTAAAATTAATTTTTTAACTAAAAGGGGTAAAAATTTATTAAGAAAGACCCGAAATTGGGAGAATTACAAAGCCATATCCTGCTCAAGAAGCTGAGCCAAGGTAAGGGATAAACTCACAAGAAGCATCTTCTGATCATGAATACACCAATTCGGCCCATACTCAGAGGCCCATTTAGCCAGACAATCTGCAACTCCATTCCACTCACAGGGAATATAATTAAAGGAAATCAACTCTAAAGAGGTACTAATCTGAAGGATCTGCTGAACAACCACAACCAGTTGCCAATCCACATTGTCAAAACTACAATTACACATCAAATTAACTATCACCTGCGAATCCGACTCACAAATGATCCTATGCCAACCTTGTCGGCAACAAGTTTGCACCGCCTCCAAGATAGCCATAGCCTCCATAAGGTTGTTTGTATGGTGACCTTTATAAATAGAAAATAGGAAATGAATCTCACCAGAACTACCTCTTCCAATGCCGCCAATCCCAGCATCACCTGGATTTCTTTTTGAGGATCCGTCGATATTAATCTTCAAAAAACCTTCCACGGGAGGGGACCAATGCCCCACATGGTTAATCAGACGCATCTGCTACCTGGACCTTTGCATAGGATGCGTATGAGGGATGAGGGAGGGAGCCAAAACCGTAACAGGGGAAAGCCGTGTAAGAATCGTAGCTTCAACAGGACTCAATTCTGTGACCTTATCACACTTCGCCTGGAGAGTTTCTTGGAGAGCATTGAGTATTTTCACCCACAGCACCCTTGGATCCAAACAACAGTCTCAGAAAATCCTCCTATTCCTCTCCAACCAGAGGTTTCAGAGAATAAAGGAGGGGCTGATTGTCCACGCATTCTGAAGAATGGACACTTTGGAAAGTGGGCGACCCAGGTGCTGCCAAAACTCAGCCAAAGAGGAAACGTGCCAGCAAGGACAGTCCCACGCCTCCCACCAAAGGTGCCATATCCATCTGGCAAAGGAGCATTGGAAGAACAGGTGAGACCCTGTCTCCTCACCACTGCAACATAACATACATATAGACGGTCCCTGAAAACCTCTTCTGCAAAGATTATCCCAAGTCAGACAACGATTATAAGTGAGAACCCATAAAAAGAAGTTACATTTCGGCCATGAGAGATAGTTCCAAATAATTCTAAAATTAATTATAAATGATAGTTTTATTAATTTTTTTCTACTTGATTCTAAAATTTAAAACATTATAACAAATCGTTTAATCTTATTTCATAAATAAAATAACTTTTAAAATATTTAGGTATAAAACAAATTCAAAAATAATATTAATTAATAAAAATAAATTATGATAATATTTTATAAATTTATTAAAAATATCACTTTTAATTTAGTCTATATAAAAATTAAAGTTGTTTTACTTATATTAAAATAATTTTATTTTAATTTATTGATTTTAAAATTTAAATTTAATAATAATCATAATTATTTAATACATAATTATCTAGTTTCATATTAGATTGGGTAAGAGTTACTATAATTTTAATTTCAGAGTTAGTATATTTGATCTTGGTAGTCTTAATAGGTAGCCTTGATCGTGGATTAAATTTTTGATTTACTTACAATGTACGGTGAAGATCCCATTTTACACTGTCTGAGAGGTTATAAGGGACTTGCCGAGGTTACTAGTCTAAACTCTCAATTCCTCTCCGTTGGCCCAAAAAAATAAAAAACAAAAACAAAACAAAATATGAAAGCCCTAAGTTAGGTACAGTTATCTTATGTGGGTTGTAATTTGATTGGTGAGGATGATGGTTGTTTATATCCATCAACCAGGGTACAAATTCCTCTAGATACCCAATACAGAGAGTCAAACTATTAAGGCCAGGATTGTGCCCAGGATGACTTTGATGACGTAGATACCCGTTACTTGTAATTGCTTAACCAAAAGAGCTAACTGATTTAGATGTATGATTACTCATCATTATAATTTTCTATATATTTATTTTTAATTATTTTAACAATTCAAAGAGATTACTTATTTATTTATGAATTGAAGAAAATTTTATACAAATATATTTTCTTCATTATTGTAAAAATTCTAGAAGAAAAAGAGACTTTAAAATATAAATCAATCCTAAGGTTACACTCTCTTGGATACTACATTGACAATCACTTGAAATGTTGAGAAATCAATTAGTAGTATCTTGAGAAATTATCATGAAATCATATATATCTAAATATTCCTCACAAGAGTAGCCCTAAATCCAAGTTTGAATATAAACACATGTCAAAGTTGCATGGTGCCAAGTGTTAAAATCTAAACATTGCATTTCATTCTGACTGATTACAATGGTACACACACATACCTAGGTGGGATAACTATGTGCAATTTGGTCCCTCTTCATAGTAATTGAATGTAGTCAATGCTCAATCACTCATTGAGGATGGTTGGGGTCACCCAACCCAAGTTTATAACCCTTTTTTAAAGGGTCATATTGTATTGAAAGTGTGATTAGGGCTATAAATCAAAGATAAGGAAAAGAAATATCAAAACATAGGATTGAAGGTGAGTGCACACACAAGGGGTTTTTACAAGTGTGGATGGAGGTGTCATAGACCTACACGGTCAATAGGGATGGTACCAACAAGACCTAGATAGTACCAGTCATCATAGGGGTATGAGTTTTATTAACAATGTCGGTGTAGGGATTAAGCTCATGTTTCCTTATATGAGCTATTATAGAGAATATACAAAGCCCTTTTAGGGATAATGATGAACACAATGAACAAAATACTTTAGAAATCAACTAAGTGCTTCTCATACTCTCTTTATTTGTCAATTACAAATATAGTAAGTGAAATATCAATCTCCCCTTTTACATTCAAATTTGTATGATTATTTCCCTATTTTAAATAATCTAAATATTCATAGTTTTACTTCATTAAGATCACATTAATCACAATACAAATAAAACATTATAGTGAACTCAATGTGAATTGAACTTGCAATCTTCTAATTTGATATCCTATCATCTTATGTACATCACATTAAAGGGCTCTATAGACACCTATATTTGGTATTAGACACTTTGGAAACATCAACCTGTTAGGTTGTGGAGCTAAAAGCTTCAACTGGTTGTAGACAAAGAAAAGGAGGTTGCTAAAGACCCAGAAGCACCGGCGTTGGCAACATGACCAACGTCGGTCATGATCAGTGTAGAAGGCAACCGGCGTCGGTAGGAAGTCAGCCGACGTCGGCAGAACTAGGCAAGCAGGGACTGGCGTCGGTCGCCTATGTGTTCCAGAACTGCTCGTTGCACGAATAGTTAGTTTAGTGAACAGAGTGTTTGCATGTTAAGGCTATTTTGAGTCTTGAGCTGCGTGGTTAATTATAGTAAACTAAGATTCTAAGTTATTGTTCAAGTCTGGGATCTATTTATAGACCCATTGGCATGTATTGTAAAGTGTGCTAGTGAAGAGAACAAAGTGTGTGTTTCTCCTAGTTCCATTATGAGCTAGAAAGGAAGGCAAGGGAGATCCTTCCATTGTGAGTATGGTCTGTTGAATTGCAAGTTGCAGGTTCATGGGAGATCAACTTGAAGTACTATAGAGTGCTTGGTGTATTGGCAGGGTTATTACTGACTGGTTGGAGAGGTGAACACCAATTCTGTGTGTGAGTTGGTTGTTGAGACCGGTTTTTGGTAGGAGAGTGTTTTGAAGAAGAATTACTGTACACTTGAGGTGTGGGAAGCCTCTGTAAGGTGGAAGAGTGTGGTGGCTCTTTATTGTATTCTTTTATGTACAAGTATTAATATATAAGAGTGTATATTGTCTCTCATATTCTATGCTATTGGTGAATTCTAGTTACTTGTGTTTCTGGTTATTTTCGCATGTTTAATTGCTTAAGTTTGGTAATCATATTGTGCTCTTTCTGAGGAGCAAGATCCTAACAAGTGGGATCAGAACAAGTGTGTTTGTTCTTGGATTCCCCATCAATTGGTACCAGAGCATGTTTGTTGTTCTAGGGGTACCTGACAAGTGGTATCAGAGCTTTTGGTTGGGATATTAACAGGTTGGATTAGATCTGGTTAGTGTGTGTTGATTACAGGTTACTCACAGGGGTTTCTGTTTGAGTGGGAGTAGAGCAATGGCAGAAAAAAGTAGACTACGAATGGATAAGTTTAATAGCAGGAGGTCCAAGTTTAGGTATGGCAGAATAAGCTGCTGAAGATATGGAAAGAAAGAGCAGGAGAAGAAAGATTGTTGGTTGGTAGCAGATCAGCATGAAGGACATGAAGAAGCAGATTTTGCAGATTTCATTGCACGAGATGCTCTGGTATGTTCTTTAGATAAAGTACAATCTTGGGTTTTAGATTCTGGTGCCTCTTTTCATACATCCCCAATTAGGGAATTTTTTCATGAGTATGTCCAGGGAGACTTTGGATAAATTTGTGTAGGGGATGGTAAGCCTTGTTAGATGGTTGGCAAAGGGAAAGTGAAGCTGAAATTGCAGACAGATAACACATGGGTGTTGAAGGAGGTCATGCATGTCCCAGTTATGGAGTGGAATTTGATTTCTATAAGAAGTTTGGGTGATGAGGGTTGCATAGTAACTCTCACAGTGGACTCTTGGAAGGTTACCAAGGGTGCACTTGTTGTAGCAAGAGGTAAGAAAGTAGGTACGCTTTATCTATCTACTTGTATTACTGATTCTCTTTCTTGGTTATCTACTTCAACTGTAGATACAAAGATGTGGCTTAATAGGCTTGGTCACATGAATAAGAAGGAGATGCATGTTCTTGAGTCAAAGGGTATAGATCGAGATTTTTGTATGCAGAAGAAGAAGGTGACGTTTCTTGAGGAATCTGATGTTAGTGACAAGAGCAGGAAAGCCTTGGTTTTCAAGGAGAAGGTGATGGATAGAGTTCAGCATGAGGGGTAGAATAATTCTGAGCAGAGCAAGGGTGATTTGGACAAGGGTTTGATCCAAAAAGAGCTCATGGGAAAAAGTCAGTTCTCACAAGCAAAACACAGAGACCGACGTCGACAGGAAAAAAGACGTCGGCGTCCAGACAGGGACTGACATCAGCTATGTGCAGACCGACATCGGTGACTCAGGGCAGATAAACACCGACATCGGCAAGGTGAAAACTGACGTCGGTGATGAGGCAGTTGCAGGGAACCAACATCGGTCGGGTGCATACTAGAATGTGACCGGCATCGGTCACTAAGACAAATTTTGGGTGGATAGCAAGCTGTCAAGGAGTCTCAAGCGCCCATATGGAGGACTTAAAGGGTATGTAAGCCTCAAATTCGTCATTTCCCTTCTTTACACTACTTGTTGCTCACTTATGGTAAAGAACCAGGAAGTTGTTAAAGAAGCAGAACAGGTAGATCTAGGAAACAGTGGGAGCTTGGCATGGATGTTGGATGTGATTCCTTAGAGGAGAACCAAACAAGAGTTTTTTGATGGAGTTACCAGCTAGAAGTAAGCACTGAGAGACGAATGGATGTTCAGGATGAAGAAGAGCGGAAATGGATATGTGAGACAGAAGATCAGGGTATATGGTCTTGTATAAGCTACAGGGCAATGGAGGTTTGATCATTATGTTTCTCTTTACCTGTACACTGGCAATGGAGGTTACATATACAGGGTATTGCTGAACTAAAGGTAAAGCTAGTTCAGGGGTGTGTCATGGAGAATCTAGAAGCAACAAGATTCTTTGGCATGAGTGTGTTATAGGGACATGGAAGGTCACAGGTTGACTTTATTTCAGGATGATTGTGTGAGACCAGTTAGCACGCCGATGGTTGGACAGTTCACAGAACAGTGTCTTGATTCACATAATGAGGTTAAGTGCATGGTATGTAATAGACCTAAGTTTTCCCAAGTAGTGGGAGTTGTCACAAGTTTGGAGCCAATCCGGGAGAGAAGCATTGGAGGGTAGTTCAGTGGATTCTTAGAGGGACCAGCAGCAGGTGCACATGCTATGCAGGTTCAAGTTATTTTCTACATGGTTTGTAGATGTGGATGTGGCAGGTGATTTGGATGACAGGTTTTGCACTATAGGTTTTGTGGTGGTTGGTCTTCAAGAGTGATCTTGAAGAGGGATACAGAGCCAAGGAAAAAAACTAGATGGTGTACAGGTATAGGTACAGTTGCAGCTATTTATCTCCAAGTGGGAGATTGTTAGGTTGTGGAGCTAAAAGCTTCAACTTGTTGCAGACAAAGAAAAGGAGGTTACTGAAGACCTAGAAGCATCGGCATCGGAAGCATGACCGACGTTGGTCATGATCAGTGCAGAAGGCAACCGGCGTCGGCAGGAAGTTGGCCAACGTCGGCAGAACCAGGCAAGCAGGGACCGGCGTCGGTCGCCTGTGTGTTCCAGAACTGCTCATTACATGAACAGTTAGTTTAGTGAACAGAGTGTTTGCATGTTAAGGCTATTTCGAGTCTTGAGCTGCGTGGATAATTATAGTAAATTAAGAGTCTAAGTTAGTGTTCAAGTCTGGGATCTATTTATAGACCCATTGGCATGTATTGTAAAGTGTGCTAGTGAAGAGAACAAAGTGTGTGTTTCTCCTAGTTCCATTATGAGCTAGAAAGGAAAGCAATGGAGATCCTTCCATTGTGAGTATGGTTTGTTGAATTGCAGGTTGCAAGTTCATGGGAGATCAACTTGAAGTACTATAGAGTGCTTGGTGTACTGGCAGGGTTATTACTGACTGGTTGGAGAGGTGAACACCAATTCTGTGTGTGAGTTGGTTGTTGGGACCATTTTTTGGTAGGAGAGTGTTTTGAAGAAGAATTACTGTACACTTGAGGTGTGGGAAGCCTCTGTAAGGTGGAAGAGTGTGGCGGCTCTTTATTGTATTCTTTTCTGTACAAGTATTAATATATAAGAGTGTATATTGTCTCTCATATTCTGTACTATTGGTGAATTCTAGTTACTTATGTTTTTGGTTATTTTCGCATGTTTAATTGCTTAAGTTTGGTAATCATATTGTGCTCTTTCTGAGGAGCAAGATCCTAACAAGTGGGATCAGAACAAGTGTGTTTGTTCTTGGATTCCCCATCAATTGGTACCAGAGCATGTTTGTTGTTCTAGGGGTACCTAACACAACCTTGACACACTTTGACATACTTGGACATTACATCAACATTTGAATCTTGTGTACACTTTCCCTCTATCCATCTACCCATTTGTTGTCATGACCAACCCTATTTGTTAGATACACATATTTAAAAAAATAATTTGGATCACATTATGAATATAGTAAGGGAAATATTAATATCCCTTTTTACATTCATATTTCTATGATTCATGTCTTATTATACATAATCTAAACATTCATACTTTTGTCTTAATTAGATCACATTAATCACAAAATAATTAAACCATTTATGACAATAATTATCCATAAAACACTATGTTGAACCAATCATTGACTTGAGCGTGACAAACAATAGGTCTCTTCTACCTTAGGGTTTCATATTTATTCTCTACTAAGTTTTGATGTTTATATTTCATATTTTTTATTTCCCCTATTCACATAAGCAAAAACCCTAACATAGTTGCAATGGATGCTAATAGTTTATATTTTGTGATCTAAGTTATGTTTGTCATGATTGCATGTTTCTTTCATAAAATATACAATATGTTTACAATTAATGCAATGAAATAGGTTAAATATATTTTAAATAAAAATAAGGATGATATTAATAATGATACACTCTTAGATATCCATATTGACACATTTTTATTGAATGTCAAATTTGATGCTTATGGTAAATACTTTACGGGAAAGGGAATGTATGAATCCTTTCATTCATCCTCCTCCTATACCTCAAGGTAGTGATATCTACCATCCCTCCCCTATTATTTTTACTAGGATTGTATTGGATATGAAGGTCTGTGCTATCAAAACATGAAGAGGTATGGTGCATCATCCTATAGGAAAAAGTGAAGGTAATCAAAATGTCTTCCTCCACCTTAGTAAAGATTATAATGTCATTGATAAACTTAAGTATACTCAAACCAAAATCACTATATTATAAATACTTAAAAAATACACTATTTATAAGGACATTCTTCAAGCGAAATTGTATGATATAACCTTATCAAATGATGCAAAACTTGACTATGCCCCCCAACTATAGAATCTATAGTAGAGGTCATCGCGACCCCTATCTGCCCATTTATATAGTGGGGTGAGGGCCCAATTGGAGTCTAGATAGCTGCCCCAACTTATTTTTCATATACTGTCAAAAGATTATGATAAAGTGAGGATAGTACTTATTTTGACAAATAAGACTTACCTCCTAAACAATTTATTAACCAACACCTCCCATTATATATTCAAGTACAAATTTTAGGTAAAGGGGTTAAGCATGTTTAAGTAGATAATGGATCATGACTTAACATTTTCAATATATCCTTTCTTCATACACTTGGTATAGAATCAAAAGACATTACTTGATATCATATAACCATTCATAACTTCAATAACATACCTCAAAAAGTGATAGGATAAATTACATTGAATATCATTGTAGGTCTAAGAACAGTAACAACAATATGAAAAGATATTCCTTATAATATTAATTATAATCTTCTACTGTGTAGACCTTGGATTAATGATATGAATGTATTTCCTTATACCTCATGTGCATGTATCATATTTAACCATGAAGGATATATATGCCCTTTTCTAATGGATCATCAACCCTTCAAGCATTGTGCAATGACCTAACCTACTAAAAATTACATACCTTATATGGATACAATGTAACCTTTGGTGGTTTCCCCTACACTAAAATTTGATCCAAATGATTATGATTTATCATGATTATATTCTAAAAATAGGTATGAAAGCATTGGTACCTACCAAGGTTACCATTCTTTTGGCACAATCAATGGACTGAGTGCAACATAGTTTTAGATTAAAACATATGTAAAAGTTAGGATACATCGGACAATGACCATATAAGTAAGCACAAGGCATTATTAACTTGGTGTCCCCATATGATTATACAGGCAAACAAGGCATAAGATATAAGAATGATTAAAATGTCTCTTTCAAAGTAAACCGTTGATATGTTTATAAGAAAAGTGAGACAAAGAAAGCTAATATTTATACATACTTATTTATATCACAACATAACCCTACACAAAGGGTTCATAATTCAACAATACTATGCTTTATATATCTTGAGCTCATTAATGATATAGTCTCATAAAAAATCTAAGCAATAGATGAGTTTCCTAATGATGAGTCCCCCTTAAAATGTTTAGGGGCATATGAGGATCTCGTTTACTTTTATCATAAGAAAAGTTTTCCTTATAAAATAAATGCCCTCACATATTTTAGAGAGACTAAACTCTCAAGGTGATGTCCAATTAGATGGCCCTAATACAATTACTAATGTGCCATATGTAGAATATTGCTCAACATTGTTAAAAGAATAGTTAGTTGAAATCAATTATGGCACTGATAAGGACCTACGACCATTCCTTCTTGTAGTAATGTTCAAGGCCAAAGAGGGAAATCCAATTTGAGAGATATTACATGATTTTCCTAAGTTATTTTCTTGGTATTATCTAGACATGCCAGTCATAGATCCTTCAATCACATTACATGATATCATTCTCAAACTTGATGTGAAACCAATCAAGTAGAAAATTATGAAGATGCATATGAAAGTAGTAATTTTGGTTAAATATGAGATTAAAAACTGATTGATGTGGGGTTTATCAAAGCCATAAATTACTCACCTTGGATTTATAACATTGTATTGGTCACCAAGGTTAATGGATAAATTAGGATTTGTGTGAACTTTAAGAACTTGAATAAGGTTTATTTTAAGGATGATTTTATATTACCCAACATTGATATGATTTCCCAATGTTGACTCCACAAATGATTATGAAATGATTTCATTTATCGATGGTTTTACGAGGCACAATTAAATAAATATTAATCTCGAGGACCAACCCAAAATAACCTTTACAACACATGGGGAATAGTCTATTACATGGTCATGCCCTTCTGATTAAAGGATGTTAGGGGCTAATTATAAAATGGCCATGACATGTATATTTCATGACCATATACATAAAACCATCAAAGACTATGTTGATGACCTATTTGAAAAATCCAAACATCGATAAGATCATGCTACAAATCAACAATAAATATTTGAACACTTTCAAAAATATGACATATGTTTAAACCCAAATAATTGTGTATTTAGGATATCTTCAGGGAAACTATTAGGTTATAACATATCCCAACTGGGTGTAAAATTCTATCAAAAAAAATTCAAGATTATTATTTAAATGCCTTCACCCAAGGGATTAAATAAGTTAAAGTATTTATAAGGAATAATTAAAGCAATATGATGATTTATGGCTCAATTAGCTAATAAGACACAACAAATTATGATATTGTTTAAGAATGATATGAAGTTTCAATGGTAATAATTTTGTGAAAAATGTTTCATTGAGAACAAAGAATACCTTCTTCATCAACTAATCATGAATCCTCCAATTTTGGACAAGAATTTATTACTATACATTTATTTCATGGAACATATATTTGGATACTTGTTAGCACAATACAATGATAGCCACATAGAACATGCAATTTATTACATTAGTTGTACACTAGTAGATTATGAAAAATATTATAATGCAATGGAAAAATTGAGGCTAGTTATCATTTTTACATGCAAAAAGTGTGACATTACATGTTTAATAATAAGACACATGTTATAACAAAACTAGTCCTAATTAAATATCTCATGATGAAACCATATTTTTTAGGACACATAGCTAAGTGGGTAATGTTACTTATCGATTTTGACTTAAAGTTTATATCTCAAAAATTATTAAAAGGAAAATTAATAGTAAATCAATTAGCAAAAACACCATTCCCTGATGAGATGTTGATCAATGATAAATTTTGAGATGCATTTACTTTATATCATATTGATGATGATACTTGGAATATGTATTTTGATGGATCTAGAAACATCTTAGATGATGGGGCCAAAATAGTTATACTCACTCTTTATGGATAGTATATGCCATTGGCATACCACTTAGGGTTCTCATGTACAAATAACATAGTGGAATATGAGGGATTAATATTTAGGGTTATGTATTACTTCCACGTTATAGATAAAATTTCTTTAAGTATATGGTGAATCTCAGTATAAAGTCAGCTAGCTTTTATAAGTTTATCAAACAAAGGAATTAAAATTTATCCCATATAAAGATATGGTGAAATGTTTAATGACATATTTTGATAAGATTACGATTGAAAGCATACATTGTAAAAATAATTGTAATACAGATGTTATGTTTTCTATAGCTTCTCTTGTTCCTATATATATCACTAATGATTAAGCCAATTTGACCATATAATATTTAGAATAACCCATGATTATAATAGCAGACTTAGACAACTTAGTGGTATTTTTTGCGACACAAAGTGAAAGTAATTTATAATGGTACATTGGAATTTATAATTTATTATATAAAACAGTTACTTTGGATATTTTTTTATAAAATTAAAACTTAACTTAAAAATATATGCAATTCAATAAACTATAATCGGAGGGGCTCTTTTCAAATAATCATTTGATGAATAATTATTTTGATGCCTTAGCCATGAAGAGGCAAACTAGATTTATAAGAAGTGCATGATAGTGAATGTGTGGGGCACTTTAGTATAAAATCCATGTCATATAAGTTATTATGAAGGGGTTATTACTATCCTAAAATAGACCATGAATGTCAAGAACTTGAAAAAATATGTGTCCAATGCTAGTGACAATAATTTAAAACATGTGTCTTCACAAGAACTACACCATATTGTGTACCAATTGCCATTTTCCTTGTGGGGATTTGTTTTGATAGGAAAAATAAAACCCAAATCATAATAAGGTCACAAGGCCATCATCACAACTATGAAATATTTTATAAAAATGGGTTGAGACAATCCCTTTGGAATCCACCATAGGAGAATACATATGCTAGTTTTTTATGACTAATATCATTTCGTTATTCATGCTTATTTTATCAATCATTACATATATAGGTCATGCTTCAAGAAAAATATGGTTAAGAAGTTTCAAACCAAATAAAAATTTATCATACATTTTCCACCCCTTACTATCCCCAAGGAAATATCCAAATGTAGGTTATAAATAAAACAATCTTTAAAATCCAAAGTAAAAATATTGCAAAACATGGTGAGGATTGGCACAATCAAATCATTTAAGCTTTATGGGCATATTGAAAAATTATTTGCATACACACATTGCCTATTCCTTAGTATTTTATCTATGTATTGATTTTAGATGTGGAGACACAATCTTGGCACATTTTTCTTACATATATCATCAAAGAAAATGAATATCACAAAAAAAATTACATCAATTAGAAAAGTTGGATGAAACAAAAATCCATGCTCTCAAATATCTAGGAGTATATCAAAATCACATTAAGAAATCATAAAACAAAAATATTTGAACTCGAAAATTTTAAATTGGTGATTTGGTACTATTTTTTTTTATAAAAACATTAATGCAGATAAAGAGAGCAAAGATAAATTTAAACAAAATTGGATAGGACCATTTGTGATTACTCAAAATATTGGCACATGGGTTTATTATTTTACCTTTGTTGAAGGAAAATTTATGAAAAAAACTATGAACATCATGCACTTATGTTGGTTTTACACAGAAGTAAAAAATTCAAAAATACTAAAAAAAAAAGTCAAATATTCAAAAAATACAAAACCAAGACTATGCATGACATGTTTTGCTATTACACACATTTAATTGATATTATTTATCATATGTATGATGAATTAAATATCCATTTTATATGTACATACTTTTAACGGTATATGTTAGTGGGATGCAAGACATATAAGTTACATATGATACATCAACATCTAGTTACATGACACTATTTACACCCAGGAAAACTCTTCCACATTAGGGGTGTGCCTACACTAGGGGAATGTTTGCACACTTATCAAGTTATATTTTATGTACTAGTACATTAATCATAGTAAACTTTTATATATGACTAGATCTTGGTTGCATTTTATAGACTTTTATTTCCTATGGATATTGTGCTTTACTATATTGGATGATGTCATTGCTTGATTATGTAAACTAATATTGCTTGCTCCATGCATGATTGATGTTGATGAATATGGCATTGTGTGATCATTGATGTGTGTTATATTATATTATTATATGATTTTATTGATTATGTAATCTCATATTGTGCATCAATTATGTCAGAGGATCCTCTAGTCCATGCCATGGCATTATTGTGTCAAAATTGGATTAGAGTCGAGTTATGTCTTGAGTGCTTATGTGATTCATGATCATGACAATGTGTGAATTTAATGGATACATATATGACTATTATGTCATGATTTATGTCATGTATACTTTTATTATGTCTGATTCCATGATTTTTATCATGCATCTATTGCATTGATTTTTACTGCATACCTAATTGATATCTTCTTAACATGCCATTTGTATGTCCATTACTTTATTAATAACATATATAATAAAATATTTATATTATGACATATATTATCATGTTTTTATACATAATTTATATAATTATTTTTTATATATAACACATGGTGTGTATAACTCTTTCTTTTGAGATTAGTGATTCATAGGGCTCATCATTCATATCAAAAGGTGGACATATAGTGGGCTTGTCTTAGAGATACTAGGTATGATATATAGAAAGTACATAATGTGGGTTATATTATGTGAATTATATAGGAAAAATTGGATAGATTGAGACATATGAGAGGCATATGTGAGGAATTTCAAATGATTTTGATAAACAGTTAAAAAATTCTATGACATTTCTGAGATATATTATATGTGTCAGAGGAGGTGAACATATAAATTTAGTAGCTAAGATAATATATGACACTAGGATAGATATATTATGGAATCATATCTCACTTGGATGTATAGATGGATCAAATTTAGGACATGAGTATTGTTCATACAAACACTTTTCTATTTTATATATTGATGATAGATGGGGAAAATGATACTGTATAAGTAATTTGGTTTTAAAATTTATTTGTACTAGATGATTTAGTGTTACATTTTGTCAATTGAATCTATTTTGGGATTTATTTTGAACATACAAATCTATTTTAGGGTTCCACATTTTCATACAAACCTGATTTTGGGGTTCCATAAAAGAAATATGATGATATTTAGAGTAGTGTAGTTGAGGTTTATGCAACACTCAAATTATAACACTTCTCATTTTCTAATGATGGTTGAGAATTAACACTCCTCAAGGCATAATCACCCCATTCCATTCTCCAAATAAGTTCAATATGTGGCAGCTTGGTTTGTGTACCCTCAAGTGTAGTAATTCCTTGACTTTTCAATTTCAAATAATTCAACGATCTAGATTAATTTAGATTTTTTTAATCTTAAATAGACATTGATGTATACATATTCCATTGTAGGTTTTTGTCATGGATAAAATATGACAATTAAGGCATACCTGTCAACACCAAATGCAGTCATCATAGGTACCAAATTTATTATATCTTTTTAATCCATAATTTTCAAGAGTAGATTTAAAGGGGGAATGTAGAGATGCCTAAAATCAATATTAGACATTTTGAAACATAAAATTTGGAACACTTTGATATACTAGGACCTTGCGTACACATTTGACTCTTAATGCACATTTTCCCCTATTTGTCTACCCACATGTTATCTTTTACAACCTATTTTACCAATACACATAATTAAG
Source organism: Torreya grandis (assembly GCA_037957365.1). NCBI lineage: Eukaryota > Viridiplantae > Streptophyta > Pinopsida > Cupressales > Taxaceae > Torreya > Torreya grandis. The sequence continues at coordinate 5,169,174 of JARHVA010000190.1, forward strand.
ATCACCCTAGTTTGTGCAAGCACCTTATATAATCCTAGGCATACGATGTCCTTTGCACTTGTGAATGTGGATGTATGATCTTCTTAAATCTTGATTAATACTTTTGGTTATCATAATTATGAGGCACCTAGTAAGTTGAATTTCAAAATTTGGTAGCTATCCAAAGTGCATTCCATTTATATTATGTTGCCCAAGACCTGACTTGTATTGTCAAAGTGGATGAATAAGGATAAGCCAATGTTAATTCAAACAATGGATAATTTGATTATGTCAAGAATTGATATTAAGTAGATGAATCATGACAAGCTAGGTGTTTCTCACAAAAAATTGAAGGATCTGATGAGGTTAGCACTTGAGATTGTCAAACTAATGAAATCTTGTATTACCCTTTTGGACAAGAAATTGGATAAGGTTGAGGAATCTATGGAAAGTTTGTAGACCATTGTAAGGTGAATGGATTGGAGAGAGTCTCAAATCTGGATGGCCCATTCAATAAAGAAGTTATGAAGGAAGCATTGACTAAGACATTGGAGGTGGTGATCCAAAATTTAGAATCATGTAGAGACTAGTGTGGCAATACTCTCCAAATTTATCAGTTCTAAACTAACAAACGAAGCTTGAATCCACTTTATTATGGAAATCACTAGAGGAAGCATGAATTGCATTTTTTTAGAAGATGCACCAAGGAAGATTGAATTTACTTTTTTGTGGACATTAATTGGGAGTTACTGAAGCAGTCATACATTTTGTGAAAATAGATTACCTTTGAGAGCAAGAAGACCTCCCAATATTAAGGAAATATATGTTGAACTGAATAACCACAAGATGGTTTCAACTGTAAAAGCAATACAACTCTACTCTCTACTTGTTTATGAGTTGGTAAACTAGGAATACATTTAGAATGAAAATTGTAGGCAAACTAAGACAACCCAAAACCATCAATAACATACCCAGTACACAGAACAGTAAAAAATCTCATGTGAGCCACTCCCAACTATGAAGATAAACTAATCTTCAATGAATAAAATCTTGGTTCAACTAGATCATGTTAGGATAGACATATTACACCATCGTATATTATTTTATATGCTTGGTTAATAAATAAAAAATAGTTAGATGTGGGTTTAAATAATTATTATTTAAACCTAGCTAGGCAGGTTAGTTTTAATCCTAGGAAAGTAGTTGTGATAAGCTCCACTCCCGTAAAATGTTGATAAGGGAGTTAGTCTAATTCGGTATATCTATTATGTTATAATATTTTATAAATACCCCCTACATGATTAAATAAATAATTAATTAGGGATCTCTAATTTGTAAGATTTGTTATCAAATCAATGAGGACCTTGGGAAAATAGGGAAAAAAAAAAGAAAGAGCACCATTGCATTTCCTTGTGCAAGATTCAAGCGCCACATACATTTCCTATGAGAATGAAGAGCTAATGTATGAAAATAAAGGAGAGCCAAGAGCCGAGAAGCTATGAAAGCAAGGTTGATTATTTTTTAAAATGCAATCATCACTATTGTGAACCAAGCTTATCAAGTATGGAGATTTCAGAGTGAGTTTTTATTTCAATTCTCTATTTCTAAAATTCTCTTAGAGTAATGCTTATATTTTTATTTATTTTTTGTACGGTGAAGCATTTAGAAGGATTTTTGTAGTCTTCTTGGAAAATTGAAGAATGTTTAAGTGGGGAGCTAATGTGGAAGACATTCAAAACAAAACAAAAAAATGTTAAAAAAACAACTGTAAAGAAGGCTTATGGGTGCAAAGATTAATGCCTAGTATTAAAAAAAAGGACTCCAATACAATTTCTATTTTTACCTAAATACTTTTCTTTTGGAAAGAATCACAGTAAAAAAATAGGAATTATATGCGGTTACTCATGTTTAAAACTTACTCTCCCTATGTGCCAATTTGTTTTGAATTAGGTTGCTTAGATTTTTTCAATAAACTAGTCAAACCTAGTCAAAACCGGTCAAACTAGCAAAATCCAAATTTTTGTGAAAAAATTGTGTAAAACGTGTGTAATTAAAAAAGGTGTTTTTTCAAATTAGTTGTGAGTTTTTTCCTATATAACCCTCAAAATTCATTTTTTTGTCATTTTTTAACTTTCAGGTAGTAGGTAAACAAATTTTATGGCTTTTCCAAGTGATTGAAAAAATTGAACCAGACATTTTATGATCATAAAACTAGACACAATGACACACATTCAACAATTTTTTTTTACATTTTTCTAGATATAAGGTTAGTTTTTTCCTTTGTTTCAGTCTATTAAAGTTTCTAGGATTAAGTAATTTACTATTTTTGGGGTAACCTAAAGGTTGCAACCTACCACTATGTTTTTATTATTTTTTAATTTTTAATAACCCTACTATCAATGAGTATGAATGTGTTTTCAATTTAAGTCCATATTTCATTATGTCACGAGAGAAAGATTCTGCATGGGCATATTGCACTTTAGTTCCCAATATACAAAAACCGAGATGTAACTTTTTTAGCAATGACAATGGTGTGATAATCAATTGTTTCAAATGACATTCACAAGGATGCCAGGGCATGGAGTGAAAGCTAGCACAAATGACTATCCTTTGGATGTGACCAAAAAAGCAAGGTTATCACTTAATGCCTATGCAAAAAGTAAGACAAAAAAGGTCAGAACTACATTGGGTTCATTGACAGAGTCTTATAGTGAGTGAGATGATGATCATGATGCATCCATTGGTGATGATTCTTTTCATCATCTACGATTAGGGCATGATTCTTCTCATGCCACACCCTCTTTTACACCACCACCAACTAACACTTTAAAAAAACTTAATATTGGTGGTGGAAGGGTGAATGCCCTTTTTGCAACCAACAATACACTTGGATCTCAACCCTCATTAGAAAGTACATGATGAAGGAAAAATGTCCATGTGTAGACAAGGAAGGCAATAACTAAATTTTAGTTTGAGCATCCCATTCAACATTTCTTGATATCTTTATTGGCAGGCCTTTGTTGATGCCATTGCTATTGCCGGTCTTGGTTTTAAGCTCTCATCATCTGAGAGCCTCAGAGTTGACATGCTAAGAAAGGTGGTGCAAGATGCTAGCTAGGTAGTTGTTGAGCATCACAGGTAATGGATATTACAGGTTCCAACCCTATGTTTGATGGGTGTACTGATAGAAGGAATCATACATTGACCAACTTTCTTGTTGCATTCAAGAGTGGCACAATCTTCCTAAAATTAGTAGATGTACCAAATAAAGTGAAATTAGTCCACTTTTTGTTTTCACTATTTGATGAGGTTGTGATGGAGGTTGGGCCACAATATGTAGATCAGTTTATCATTGACAATGTAACAAATTGTGTGGCAACAGGGAAAACTCCTAATTGAAAAGAACCCCACATTATTTTGGAGCCCATGTGTGGCACATTACATTAATTTAATCCTTGAGGACATTGGAAAAATCGATTGGGTTAAATTTACAATAGAGAGGGGGTAATAAATCATCAGATTCATTTCTAACCACACTAGGGTGTTGAATATGATGAAAGCATTCACTTAAGGAAAGGAGCTCATGAGACCAAGGGCGACAATGTTTGCCACTAATTTATTGACATTGCAAAATTTATGTGCCCAAAATATGAACCTTAAATGCATATTTTTTCCATAAAATTGGGTAGAGTGCTCTTTTTCTAATAATATGGATAGTTCACCATTTCACATCTAGTGTTTAATGATGCATTTTGAATATATACACAATATTGTGCAAATTTCAGAGCCCTTGGTCATAGTGCTAAGATTAGTTGATGGGGAAAAATCCCCCTTGGGTTATTTTTATGAGGCCATGGATAGGGAAAAGGAGGCAATACAATCCAAAATGTAGAATGATGAGAGGACATTCATGCCAATTTGGGAGATCATCAATGCTAAATGGGATCATAAAATGCATTATCACATCCATGTTTTAGGCTACTTCTTGAATGCCTATATCTTTTATAGTTCATCCATATCATTAAACGAGGATGGAGAAGTGAGTGTAGGGTTGTTCAAATATATTTCCACAATCTTTCCTAATGAAGGGGAAATATGAGCAACCATAGTGGAGTTGCCATTGCACAAGAAAGTAAGGGGCTTCTTCATCAACATAATCAAGGAAGACATAAACATCATGTTCTAATTTTTAAATCAATAATTTTCAACCTAATTTATTATACATTAAATGGAATTCAATCACTTGGCTTTATTAATAGATTTTGCTTTTGTGACTAATCTATTTCAGCATAATCGTGGGAGTACTTTGGCCATGAGGTCAAATCACTTCATTGAATGGCAATGCGAATTCTAACCCATCCATGCAATTATTCTACTTGTGAGTATTATTTTAATGTATTTGGGCATAAACACTCTAAAAAATCTAACCAATTAAGCCAAAAATGGATAAATTATTTTGTCTTTGTCCACCCAACCTTTGTCTTCACTTGAAGAAGATTTGAGGTTAGAAACTTTCCAATTATGACTTTCAATAATTTTATATTTTTATAACATACACTAATAAGTTGAGAACTTATGCATTCATCATTGTTAACTTGAGTTTGTGTTGACGATGATCAACCAATTGAACTAAATGAAATTGATCCTCATTCAGAATGGATCATAATTGAGTAGGGGCCTACATTTAGTGAAGAGGATTTAGATTATGTAAAACATTCCATCTCCAATAACTATGAATTATCGATGAAATATCAACAATCAATTCACTAACACTACACGTCTTTGTGGAGTCGAGAACCACTAAATGTCAAATTTATAAAATATAAAAGTGTAATGAAGCAAAAACTATTCATAACACATAACTCCTCATAAATTCAAGTATGTGAACTTGTAACAAAACCTAGTATATTGTAAGGTTTTACTCCAATGAAACTTATAACATAATGTACATAGGAAGACTCAAATTACCCACATAATTGATACAATTTAAACATCCATTAATTAAAATGATAATTGGGAAGGAGTTTCCACCCAAAAGGGATAATCATAGGTTCTAGGTAGAACGAAAATCAACGTATTCATTCTAACTAGATCTTTAAGGTTTCTATGTATTAGAATACATCGAAAGTCAAGTGTAGACATGCCTAAATTACATTAATTACCAATAATTAATGGCATTTTCTTGTTGTACTATTATCAATAAATTTTAATAATAAAAACATTTCTAGCCATGCTTATTGTTCAATAAACGTCACTATAAGGTAATTTCTAGCCATGGAGTTATTAGGTCTAAACATGTGGTTTTAACTTGATTGTTGTTTATCAAGTTCAAAAATATTAATGATGGATAAAAAAAATCATAATAACAATAGAGTATGCTTTGCATTGATCCCTCAAATGAGAATAAGTTATAGTCAAATACAATTTTAACAACATACAATAAAGCTTACAATCTCAAGTAACTTTGTGGGTTTCCAACTACGAAATGGATCAATACATGAACAAATATAATGCTTCCTTTATTTTCAATTGTATACAAGATAAAACCAATTGTATATAAGATAAAATCAAATGTATATACAAGATAAACCAATTGTATATGTAACATAAAACCAACTATATATATAACATAAAATAAGTTTTATATATGAGATAAAAATAGCCATATATATAAGATAAAACAAATTATATGTATAAGATAAAATCAACTATTTATATGAGATAACACCAACCATATATGTAAGATAAAACCAATAGTATATATAAGATAAAATCAATGGTTTATATGAGATAAAATTAGTTGTATATATAGAATAAAACCAACTACATATTTTTAAGTATTATAAAAACATATAGAGTTATTTATCCCAACCTATAGAGCTAAATACATAGAGAAGTAACTTTAATTTCATAATATATTATATTATTCTCTATTACACACCTGTAGGTATAGAAAAATTTATAAGCAAACCACAGCCTATGAATAGGGAGTCAACAACCCATGATTCTCTCCTAGAATCATGTGGTTGTTAGACTATACAAACAATAATATATTACAAACTATATTTTTAATATATTAGACTAACCATATACATTATTGTTACATAAAAATAATGTTTACTAACTAATAATAACCATATCGTATTAACCATATGGTAACTAACAACAAATTACACAATGGTAAACATTATTTACTATATAATAAATAACTTGGTAAATAATTCACCTAATATAAATACTAATACCCAACATTTTTCCTTTTAGATTTTACATGGTAAAACATATCTCGTTCTTCGATTGTAGCGTGTCACCTTTATGTGCTTATGATCTTCTCTTTAACTATGCAGTACCAGGCTTGTACAAAAATCTAACACACTATATCTTCACAGATAGCTTTCATGAATGAATACAATGACCACTCAGGTATAAATAGGCACCCATGCTTCTATTCATCTTCCACATATATACTAATGGTTTTAACCAGCTTCAACCAACAACCTTACCCATTTGGTTTCATAAGTGTACCAATAACCTTTCACAAATGGTTTTGTAGGTTCACCAAAAACTTTACACAATTGGTTTTGCAGGGTCCCCAATAACCTTATACAAATGGTTTTTTACATGTTTACCAATAACTTTTACATCATGATTACTACAATATATTTTTATCAATATTCTGTAATGCTTCTATAAAATAGATTGCATAGGGAATACTCACAAGTGAATAAGAATTTACTACATCTATTCTTATTTTACACATCACACAATTGAAAAACAAGTCATCATACTAGAAGTGCAGCGCTGTTGTTGATGACTGATGATAGGTCTCTAAAACACCTCCTTCCGCCGTTGCTTCCAATCTCTTTCAATTCACTGCGTACTCAATTGATGAAGATTTGAAGCTTAATAGTTTCCATATTAAGTTTATTTCCCACCTCAATGTGAAACAATGCATTTTCATAGGACGTCGAGATTACCTAAAAATATGTCCTTTTATTTGACTCTTGACAAATACGACACACTCTTAAAAAATGACTCTTTTGATATTTTTAAATCTTTTGATGATCAAATATTGACTTTGACGATATATATTAACTTAATCTCAATGACAAAATGATTCAACAAAAAAACTTTAAAAAAAAAAAAATTGACACTTTAAATTTTTGACAATTTTAAAACTATGACTATTCGGACCATAGAGAAAAGAATACCTAATTTTAAAATCCAATGTTGAATTTAGTAACTAATTGATTCCACATTAGAAGACCTGATTTCTTAAAAAGAAAGTAACAAAAGACTACAAAAACTCGAGACTTTCAAAAATTACAAGTTGACTCCTGTCTCTTGATGTAGCCGGTGACCAAAAAAAAGTAGAAATATCATAAGAAACAATAGATTTGCTTCGCTCAATGCTTGTATTTGAAAGGGCGATGGAGACACTGATAAAATCTGCAACCTCAGATCTGCAAAGGTTATCAGATCTATGTTATAGCTATTCCACCATGGTATTTTTATAGAATGCCTTCTTTTTGCCAGATAAGCAACCTTTGCCAATATTTTTTATATTCTGGTTACTCGTACTTGATCCTTTCAAAGTATAACTACTGCAAACAACCGGGATGAAGAAAATATGAGTTCCACCTTGGAGACTTCAATAAGCCACATATATGTCAAAACACCGTGAGCAGATTGATTGACAGAGGACCGAGAGTTCCAAATAATATATACGGTGAATAAAGGATCACGTAATTGATAGATCAAACATTAATTTCCAGGGCACACTTTTCATTCAATAGCATCCAAATAGTAAAAGATATAATTGTTCTGTATTTTTCATAGGTCTGTAATGGAGATGCTGAACAAATCGATGCAGTGAAATACGCTCACGCTCTAGGCTCTTATCTCTGGTCACAACCGCCTTCATTTCTCTATTTTTACGCTCAAAACCAGATCTAAACTTGCTACAGACAATGGGAATGCAAATAGACCGATGCCAATTTGGGGAAATGCGCATTCAAGCTATAATATCTGCTTGCAATATGAATCCAATCAAATCTCTAGCCGATGAGACCCTTCACCCAATAAGCCTACACTACAATAATCTATGCACAGAATAATGCATGATGGGACGTGCTAAATTCTTATTCTGAAAAAAACAAGATAAAACACACTACATTGAAAACTCTTTCTCCCATATGTTACGTATTCTAAAAGTTTATAGAGTGACTTATCTCATGCAATGGAGCCAAACACACAGAGAAGTAATTTTAATTTCACAATATATTATATTATTTTCTATTATACACTTACAGACACTTATAAGTATAGACAAATACATAGATAAATCATAGTCTATATTGTTAGATCCATACAAACAATAGTATATTACAAATTATTTTTTGTTATATATTAGACTTTACATAACAATAATGTTTACAAACTAATAATAACTTTATCCTATTAATCATACGATAACTAACAACAAATTACATAATGGTAAATATTATTTATCATATGGTAAATGACCTGACAACTAATTTACCCAATGTAAATACTAATCCCCAACATATATAGGAGATAAAATCAACTATGTATACAAGATTACATCAATAAAATTCATGTTTATCTTAAAGTAAAGCACTTTGACTAGCATACACAAAGAAGCCATGATTTTCATAATATAAAAATTATACATATATAAATATCATGTTCATACAAAATGAGTTCTAATTCAAAATTTAGATTGCCAAGAGAATCACACAGGACTTGAAAACCTAACCTTCTTACATCCTTAACTTGCACTTTTAAGATGAAATCAAATAAAGTCAACACACGGTTGATATGTCAAACTTTTCCAAAAATTAGAACATTCAAAAGCAAAGATTTATTCATTTGCAAACCCTCTTAAAGAATCTAAGCAATGCCTCCCTTAGGTTGTTGTCTATTAAGTTTACAGTTGTTCTTGTGGTCCAAGAGAATGTGTCTTTTGGAAGCACTGTTAGGGCTTTCGAGGCTTTGGCTGGAGGGGATTTGGTCCCTAAGGGTACAACACCTATATCTTTTGTAGAGGTATCTAGACCATCTTTTGCTATGATCAAACGAAAACCTTTGCATCCTTCCCTTGCTAACCCCTCCATCACTTTGGTTAATGAAGATCTCAGCTCTATGCTGGCGAATCAAGACTTTTATCTCAACAGAGGAGTCATCTATTAGTTTGAAAAATTATGGCATAACCTTCATGATCTAAATGCATGGATTTCCAACCAATGGAAACCATTTTTAAAAGGTAAGATGTATTTGTATCCCTCTACAAGAGGTTTTTTTACTACTATATTCAATGTTCTTTTAGATAAAGAGTTGATTTTAGCAAATCATTGGAGTTGGAATCACCATATACTGTTGGTTAAACCCTGACATCCTAGTTTTAATCCTCTCACAAATCTTTTTCTTCTAGACCTATTTGGATTCTCCTCCCTTACCTCCCTCTCCATTTTTGCTCAATTCCTTGCTTTAAATAGATAGGAAATTCCATAGTTAAATTTATGAACTAATTCTTCCATAGATTTGTTCTCTCATACCACTTTTACTAGATTGTTAGTTTCCATTGATTTTTCAATGGATCTCCCAGCCTCCATAGATCTAATTGTTGAAGGATTTACATGGAGTCAATCTCTAGACTATAAAGCTATTCCTTTTAGGTGTCATCGGTGTTTTGGTAATGGGCATTTATCTTCAGAATGCACCAAAATGGCAAAAAGAAAAACTATTAAACCAATGTGATGGAAAACTCCTCTTTTGAGTCATTGACTATTTTTGGCTAGGAATGCTTTGATAATGATCTCTATTATTCAGAAGAGGGAGATAAGAAGGATGAAAATTTACTCAAAATTAAGATAAAATCTATGCAAGTAGAAAAAAATTCAGAAATTTTGGATTAGGAAGTCAGAGTTTTAGTTAATCCATACTCAAGTGATAAAAGAGATATACTTAATAGGGAGGTTTTTGATCTAATGGATACTACTAAGTCAAGATTTGAGGATTATTTTATCAATTCCCAGGCCTTTAATTCATAAATAAAATCATTCAAATGCTGGAAAACTTTTCGATGTTTTTGACCGGGAAGAAGCTAGAGTCCTGTCTATCACATTCTCAAGTGAAAAAAGAGACAGTGGAAAGGGAGGATTTATATATGCTTTTGTATACCCCTAAAAATGATGACAGAGGTTGGACTAAAGTGCATAGAAAGAAGAAAAGTAGTAAATAATGGGTTCAATCTAGTATGATTACCCATTCAGGAGGACCCTATAGAAACTTTATGGAAGGTGGAGGCAAGGCATAAATGGTTTAATATTATTTGTTGATCCCTTGGTCTTTATTGTTTTATTTTTTGGGGAGCTCGACTCATACTCTGGTTTGAGGGTTTTTGCCATAAAACCTGGTAGTTTGATTGTTCTTTAGCTCTTTTTTGAGACAACGGTTGTAGTGTTGATGAGCTTATTGTAAAATTTGGCTTTTAAGGCCTTGTATGTTTGATTCATGTCTAGGGTCAAGGTCCTTAGTTAAAAAAAACCCACCCTTTACCCGAATAAAAAAAATAATGCAAAAAATAATCACTTCTCAGATTTATTCACAACAGAGGAATTTCTAAGATCAATGTTATATTTTTCCAAGTTATAAGCAAGATTAACCAAAACCATAATTCCCATGAAGCAAATATCATATCAAAATAAGGAAACAACCAATACCATTTCATAAATCCATATCAAGATTTTTCAAAGTCCAATAATCCATGCCATACAATAACCATAAATGTGTTCACCATTCAATGCCTATAATTTTTCATTGGCATAGAACCGTATACCCATGGATCAAAACAAATAGAGCATAAATATTGATTACCAATTAAAAAAAGGGTTTTAGAGAAGAGAGAAATGTAAATAAATATTTTTTACCCATTTCAAATAAATAGAAAAAATGCATGCTTGGCTAAAAGGGCATGACTTTACAGTAGACAGAACTTCCTCTTCTCCATTTGCCTAGGTACTTTCCTCTACTTTGGGCCTCCATCCAGGGCTGTAATGTGCTAAATGCACTATACCCTACCTCAATTCCTTCAACCTCCTCCTTTTTCATGTCTAGGCATTCAACTAGTGATTCCTTATTTAAAATCATGGTTAAAACTGCTATCTCACCTATACAATAAATTTTAGATGGCTAAGGGTTGAAATATTAATGCCTTTACAATAAAACCCTTATTTTGAATTTAATAAAAGTCATCCATTATTTTCCTGTCAGCCATACCCTCATGGTCAACTTTCATAGCCTTAACTTGTGCCTTTGACCTCTACTTCATGGTTAACTTGTTGGGGTTTTCCCTTTTGGGTTGAGTGAACTTAGGGTTTAAAAATCTTTACAAATGATATGCAATTACATGACCTACTCATGATTTTTAACATTTTTATTTTTTTGGCAAAATATTTATATTATATTGTTTTATCAGAATTTGGAATTAATTTGGTGATTAACTTTAATTAAAATAAAATGAACAAAAAGATTGCAAATGTTGTAAATAACTTGTAACTAGCTAAACGAAAGTAAAGTACTAAAATAGATGAAACACCAACAAATGAAAGAAACTAACTAAAAATAACATAAAGAAGACTTAGATATTTTCTACCTATATGTTGATTGTGTTTGTGGTGCAAGCACTAGGCAGGGTGTCCAATTAAGGACAACTATTATGCTTGTGTTGTAAGAGCTTCAAATATATGGACACATTTAGCACAATTCTCAAAACTTGACTCATATCATCAAAACATTATAGTGGAACACATATCCTTATATGCAGGTCCTAATTGGGATTATTAAATACAAAAAAATTTAATGACAAGTTTTGAATATAAATTTTGGCAGCATAAACACTTCACCAATTTCAAAAGGAGAGAAAAAATACAATACCAATTCTCAATCACAATCTCTAGCAGAGGTATATCATTACAAACACCAATTTTCCATTTAACTTTGGAATGGACTGATCCATCGACTTCCTGAGGTGGCTTTTGACATTTTATGTTCACCTACATGCTTGTACGAGTTTGAATTGCATTACAAGAAGACCAAAACACATTTTATTCTTCATCTAGACCTAATTGGGTCTATTGAAACACATATAAATAGTTTAAAACACACTTTATAATGAATAGAACTAGGTGGGATTGAGAATTTAAGTTCAAATATTCTAAAACATTAAAATAATTAATCGGGTCTTACACTTATGAATACAACCATGACTCAGAATTCCCTCCCTACAAAACCTAATCAATATAACACCCACCACTCAACACTACCGCTTTTCTTCAATTTAATACTTGACCTAGTTGAAATTTTATATTTGCACTCCACTATGGGATCTTCTAAGGATTCATGTAGACTTTCTTAGGATTTGGATCCCGCATAACAAGTAAACAACATATGTGCAATAGACTTAGACCTAGTCAGGAAAACAACTTTGAATAGCATGGAGAACATACACTTTATTTCATGAAGACCCTATTAGAACCTTCACTCTACATACAATTGTAGAAGGTGTTCGATATTACCATAGTCCAAATCAGGGATAAAAACTTGATTAACATTGCCATGCTCTACTTGAATTCTGAGAGAACTAATCAAAAAATAAATTCCAACTACCACTTGTTCACTTCACTTGATGCTCATCAAGATCTAATTGGTAATCGAAGACCAATTAACAAAGCATTGCCATGCGAAATGTATGCAAAACCTAATCAGGAATGGATATCGCATTAGCAAAGCCACCACTTTACAAAGTTCACAAAGACCTAATTAGCAAAGTGAAACCTAACTAGCATTAAACTCCTTGTTCATTTTCAACAAAGGTTTAATTGGTAAATAAATATAAATTAACACAATTCAATGTTGCATTCTATCTTCATAGACCTAATCGGTAGTGGAAGTCTGATTAACATTAGGTGTAAGAAGTGAAAATGCCAAATTTATAAATGGTGTATGGAATGTTGATTAAAACTAAGAGATAAAAGATGATTTCCAAAGACCAAATTGGTAATTGAAGTACAAATAGCATCAAGAACTCCAATTGATATTTGTCAAGACCTAATCAGACTAGAGAACCCTGATTACAACTACAAGTATTAAATGAATTTCTCTAAGACAAAAACATAGACCAAATTAGAGTTTAATCTAACATGATTTATAAGAAATCAAGCAAATACACTAAGACCGAGAATATCCCAAGAAGGAAACAAAGAAGAACAACTTGCAACAACACACACCAAAACAAACACCAAAGAAAAATAATAGAAAATGAACACTTTGTTTTTTATTGATGAAATATTGGTTGAAACTATGGATTCTCTTGCATTAGACACTTAAGGTTTAAAAATGTTATCTCCTACTCACATGGATGAAATACATGGAAAAACCACTCTTTTGGCCACAAAGCACAATGACCATAGCATCGCATTCCAACACACTAAGTACTTCGGATAATTATCTTTATTTTTTCACCATTTTGAAATCTCTCTTGATGGTTTCAGTTTCATCCTCTTCATCTTAAATTTTCTCTTTGTCACCCTCTTTATTGGATTTGACCAACCACATACAATCCTCCTCTGCCAAAGGCTTATCCATCTTTATCTCCACTCACTTATAGGCTAAAACCCACCTTCATCTGTCCACTTACACTAAGATGTTGGTTCTTGCATCTTAATCTTCCTTGTGGGATTGAACCCACTATTGAATAACCACCTCATCATAAAGCCTTATTGGATTTGTTTCCACATTATCTAACCTATTTTTTGATTCTTCTTTCCATCACTCTTCATTATTTGTATCTCTCTACTTGTGGCTACCATTTCATCATGCATTCTCAATACCATTAAAATAGAAACAACATACATTTGGGCATCCAAATGATAATTCATAGCCTCTAGTACCACCTCAAGGGTAATTTTTACCTCTTCATATTTCAATTTTCACATTGCTATGTCAAGCAAACTCTCTATCTTTGTTTCAACATCCTCTTCTTCTACACATGCTATGGTTGTCATACAAATTAACAACTCCCCTTGACATTTGGTGAGATTAATAAACTCACTCTCTTCACCTTGGAAAGCCTCTTTGAGTGCCTTTATTTTATTTATATTTTTACCTATAACATCATATTCTTCAATATATGTAAGGGTTGATATCAAACTCAGTTACCCCATCTCATCCTTCATTTCCACACTATACGTTTTCTTATCATGAAGCTTGGGCTTCTCAAAGCCTTCTCCATTCTACCTACTCAGAATAATATTTAGTTTTTCTTGTGACATCTCTCCTTCCTTTTGTCAATATTATTCACTTGAGATTGTGAGAGTCTTCTCTCCCACCTCCAACTGTTGTAAATGAGCTTCCATGTGAATATCTTGTTTATAACAATCTCATTCCCATGTTTTCCCAATCTCTCTTGTCACCATGATGACCTGAAGACATTCTTCCATGGATGACATATGATTACCAACCAAATATTCAAAAAACACTACCATGTTATCCTCTTCTTCAGTGTCTTTGCTCTACTTCTAATATGAATGAGCATGTTAGACTACACCACACTTTTTGTTTTTCTTCACCATCTTCTCTATTGATGGACCTGCACATTGAACAAACATATTAAGGAAATCAAGAGTTATCACAAATATCTCATCAACCACTTATCATGCCCCAAGGACATGTTGTCTAACTCTTCTTCACTACTTGCATCCTACTCATGGCTTTCTCTCTCATGGTGGACTCTCAAACTCCCAATATCAGTAATCTTTCTTGTTGTATTCTCCTCATTCTCATATTTTTTTACCTCCTTCACATGGCTGATATTGAACCATACTTTCCTTGTGTGCAGTCAGTTGCACAACAATAGATTCCATTGTTTCCTTCATGGAAACCTATAACTAGTCATGACTATTCACTTTTTTCACATTTTTTGTTTCCTTTATGAAAACCTTTAGCTTTCCTTGGTTGTGCTCAACTCTTCTACCTGCCAAAATAGAAAATAAAATATCATTGCCTTCAATTATCAAGTATGGTTTTGATTTTTTCCACTCATGAGACACCAAAAATGCTTTCCTATCATCACACAATGGGTCTCCTTCTTCTGACTCAATAAATATCACTCCATATCATCTTGCATGAGGATGCATTTATTTATGGGCTGCTCACAACTCTCGTTCACTTTGATGTTCTGGAAATTAGTTTTGGGCTCCTTACACGGAAGCCTCACCTTCCTATTGTCTTCCAAGACAACATTATCTTATTCACACTTAACCTTCTCCTTGTTACTTCTCAAAGTAGTTTTCAGTTGCTCACATGAAAAATTCTCGTTCTTATTGCCTCTCTTGGTAATCATCTTCTTTTTATCTCTCTCAATCCTCGTCACGTATATACACATAATATTTTTAAAATTTATCATTTACCAATGCTTTCAATCTTAAAGGAACTTATCAAGTTTTGATCTCTTTGAGTGCACACCTTAAAGGGTGCATTGGAAAGGGGTGGGTAGACCATTAGTGCTTTGGAAGATTTTTAGTCAACTCTATCATTATCTAAACCCATTACAAACCTTTCTTATCCAACTCCCCAAGCAATCCAAACCCTATTCACACATTTACCTAAGCATTTATCCTTTCAAGTATCCCCTAAGTTCCCTCTTTTTCTACTAAGTCAAGCAAGCCAATATTTTTATAAAAGAATAAGCACATGATACGAAACTAAGTCGACCTAGCTAACTTAGTTCAAGGTCTAACATTAAATTTTTCTAATTAATTGGATAGAGATAGCTGATCTTATCGACTAAAATTATATAAGAGTTAAGCCTTATCCATTGCTATAAATACAAGGCTCATTTTAATCCAATAGAGAGAAACATGCATTTTCACATCATTACAGTTCATAATTCTGTTAAATCTACATTTGAAGGAGCCATTGCTTAAAGTTTGCCTTGGAGAGAATATTACTTATCTTGTGGAAAGTATTGGATGCAAAGTAAGAATATTTTAACCTAGAACTAATTTATATAGTGTGATCATTACAAATCCAAACCAACATCTTTAAAAGAACCATTGGCCAAGGGAGAGATTTGTTAGTGTAGTGCTTTTTCTCATTGGGTTTTGTCTACACGATCGTATGGCCTTTCTATGTATTTAAGCTTCCTTAGGTTAGTTATAAAGGGTCCATAGGATAATTTTATTTCATTTTAATTAGTTAATTAAGAAAACTAGAGGCTTCCTCATGTTGCCATAATTTTCTCTATATGTACCCCACTTTTTCTTTTTGGAAGGTTAATTGACTCATTCACATTTTACAATAGATAGGTTAATCCATATTTTTCTTCTCTTAGAATTTTGGAGCTCTCTTTGTAGGAATCGACATTGATTATTTAAATGCTATTCATAGATCTTGACACACTCTTTCATGGTACTAGAGCTATCCTGATAGTCTCATGTATCAGACTCCCTCGTGAGATCCTCCATGCATTCACCTTATTGATTTTTCTTCTATTTTGGTCGCTATTTTTGACCTTGGAAACATTTTATTAATCTGCCTTGAAACTCATGTCAAAAGGCCTTTGATGAAAAATCCATTTGCATATATTTTTTGAGTTTTTGAGATCTAAAATGAGTTATTCTTAGTTTTTTGAGAAACTTCATAGATTTTCCTCAAAATCCATTTCTTCCATCTAATCAAACATCTGTACAAATGGATTAATACAGCCTACAAACCTTGATTTACTTTTCATAGACCAAATAAGGTTCTTGAACTCCTTAGACTTCTCAAAATGGAATTACTTAGAAGTAATCGAGTTCTGAGAGGGAAATTACTTGATTCCAGACTAAATCAAGCTTTCAGAGTGCTTCAACTTTTCCAACGTAATTACTTATAAGTAATTGGGTTCCTCAAGGGCAATAACTTATAAGTAATCAAGTTTTTCCAAGCTGACGACTTTCTCGCAAAACCCATTTGGGTTTTCTAAGGGTAACTACTTATTACTCATTTACTTTTTAAGTAATTTAGTTGTAAGAGTGCGAAGTAGTGTAGGTCTAAAAACCTGATTTACATTGGTTAGATCCATTTGGGTTTGTGGAGGTCGACTACTTATTACTCATTACTTACTTTATAAGTAATAAGTCATGTTGTTCGAAGAACCCAATCAACACTTAGCAAGACCCATTTGGGTTTGTGGAGGTTAACTACTTCTTACTCATTACTTGCTTTATAAGTAATAAGTCATGTTGTTTGAAGAACCTGATTTATATTGAGTAAGACCTACTCGATTTTGTGGAGGTTGACTACTTATTACTCATTAATTGTTTTATAAGCAATAAATCAAGCAATTGAAAGAACTTGAATTACATTAGTAGACCCATTCAAGTTTTTAAAGAGCTTTTACTCATTACTTTTTATAAGTAATGCTACTGCAAGAACCTGAAGTCAAATGACTAAACCCGCATGATGTTCAGGAGGGTGTCAAATTTGAGGTGAAAGGTAATGAAAAAATAGAGTTAAGTTCCTTTTTTGGATGAAAAAACAAGTATGAAAAAAAAAATTCTTTGGAAAGGGTCCACAAATATGTGGGAGTAAGAACCAGTAAGTGCTATAACTTTCAATTCGTATCTCTTTTTTTAGTGCTATTTTTTAAAAAGTGCATATTTTTTCAATATCTACGTATTGGTGACATTGTTTCAGGACTTTTATAACATCCATTTTTTACATGGTGTAATAGCTTAAAACTCTCTTTAAACTTTTGTACATTTCCTCTTGGATGCATTATCAACAGTGCTCGATGTTCCTCTCATACTTTCTCACACTGATTGCTCATAGAAACATTCTCGACTATGCCCAATGTCCAAGACTGAGCGTGTGTGCATTGTAACTTCATGAGGGTATTCTTGATAGTTTAGGGGGTACTTGTACTATGTGCTTTATATTTTATTACTTTCAGTTCAATATTTCAATTTGTCTCATTCTAATCTACACTATGGATCTAAACATCAAACCACTCACACTGTTTAACTATCTAGAATGGAAGTCTAAAATACAACTCACTTTGGGAGATAAAATACTCTATTAGATTACTATGGGTGAGGAAACTGAGCCATTTATAGATGTAGAAAAAGTTAAATGGTACAATAGATGTGATGAGGCCTATGGATTACTATGCCTATCAATGTCTCTTGCACTACTGTTTCATGTTAAATCTGTAAAAACTTTGAATGAATTTTGGACAATCCTATATAAGCTTTTTGGAGTGCAAGACACCATGAGGGGTCATGAGCTCGAGAATGAGCTCATTACATTAAGCTTAGGTAAATATGACACCCTATAAGACTTATTTATAAATTTAAAATCACTGAGACTGTATTTGAATTAATGTGTCATTGAGAAAATAGATGACCAGTTGATTCTCTCCATGCTTGCAAAACTAGGTCATGACTATTCAGTTTTCATCTCTACATTCATGCTACCAAACGTGCACTTGAATCCACTTGGAAAATGTCATCATTTGATGAGTTTTTTGTCGATCTGACTCATGAAAAAGATAAGTTGATTCAAATGGGTACACTAAAGTCTTCTAAAACACATGCCTTGATTGTCATTCAAGATAAGAAGAAGCCTTCAAACAATGGAAAATAGGAGAAGAAACAATCTAAACCAGATCATGAGCATAAGAAGAATTATAAATTATATGGCAAGCCTGAGGCATCATCAAATGAGTCCTCCTCAAGCAGGAAAGCTAAGAAAGAGAAAAATGTAAATTTTGTAAGAAACTTGGGCATGATGAATCTCAATGCATGAAAAAGAAGATTGACACCTTGACTAAGATGCTTGAAAAGAAAAACATCAGTGTTCCTAAATCCTCATCTTAGAACACATTAGCACAAGATTTCACAAAAGATAAAGATAAAAAAAGGGTAAAAACAAGGGCAAGACACTTGTTGTAGTATATTCTCAGCCTTTGACTTGGGTTATTGACTCAGGTGCTTTCTATCACATGCCCTTCTCAAAGGATATATTTTTAAATGTAGAGCCATGTTTTATACCTTCAATTCTCATGGGTGATGACACTTTGGTAGAAGTTAGTGGTAACGGATCAATAGAAGTAAGTGATGGGACCTTTAATGATGTTATCTATGTTCCTTCACTATCCACTAATCTTATGTTAGTATATCAAATCACTCACATAGGTGCAAGAAAGCGAGTTGAGTTCACACCTAATTCAGTGGTTATTAAGGACCTGCACAGTGACACCATAATGGCTTATGGAAAGGCCAATCATTAGTCTAGGTTGTATACCTTATCACAATTTGCCATAGATCAGTCCTCAACTACACTTCTTACTCATGCAGATGGAGTGAGAAAACTATGGCATGAATGGTTTAGCCATTTAAACTACCGTTACCTGGAGCAACTTAGTCGTCAGGACATGGTTTCAGGATTGTCTAAAGTCAAATTCTCGGATGGCCTATGTAATGGCTTCATTCTTGGTAAGCATCTAGAAGAGAAATATGATAAGGGCAAAGTAACGAGAGCCGAACATAAGCTAGAAATAGTCCATAGTGACTTAGTAGGTCCATTTCTAAAACCTTCATTCAATAAGACAAGCTACATGCTCACATTCATCGATGACTTTTCAAGGTACACCTGGATGTTTTTTCTCAAAAAGAAGTCTGAGGTCTTTGATCACTTTAAGGACTTCAAGTTACTTGTGGAGAAGTAGTCAGAATGTTCCATTAAAATCTTAAAGATTGACAATGGAAAAAAGCATGTCAACAACAAGTTTGAGCAATTTTTCACATCAGAGGGGATTCAGATGCAACACATAGTTCCATATAGTCCTCAATAAAATGGTGTGTTTGAACGCAATAATCGTACCTTGAAGGAAATGGACAATTACATGCTTCAATCAAAGTCTTTTACTCCTCAGTATTGGGCCGAATCAATCAACTATGCTTGCTACATTTAGAACTGAGTTTCACATAAAGCCTTGAAGGAAATCACTCCTTTTGAAGCTTGGGATAGTCACAAGCCTACAATAGATCACTTTTTATTATTTGGATCACCATCAATAGCCTATTTTTCCAAGAAAAAATGCAAGGCAATGGATCCTTAGAGTCAGTCTTGCATCTTTATGGGGTATGCAGAGGGTGTTAAGGGATATAGGCTTCTCCATCCTAAAACTCATGAGTTATATATTGAAAGAAGCGTCAATTCTCATGAGGGCCCATATGAACACAATCATGGAACTTCAGACTCTTCAAAAGTCTCACTAGACATTGATTCCACTTTTGATAGTGACATAGATCCACCTCAAGATCCTCCTGATGATGAGGATGAATCTTCTTCTTCAAGTTCAAGTGATGAGAGCAGTGAAGAGGATATTCCTCCTCCATCTCACACTGACACTACAGATGATGAGGAATCACCTCCTAATTATATAATCTCATACAATTTTGGTCCTATTTGGGCTAGATAGACACTTCAAAGTGCTAGAGGATGGGTTAGAAATCTAAAATACAACTCACTTTGAGAGGTAAAAGACTCTATCAGATTACAATGGGTGAGAAAATTGAGCCATCTATAGATGCAAAAAAGGTTAAGTGGTACAATAGATGTGATGATGCCTATGGATTTCTATGCCTATCAATGTCTCCTAACCTCCTGTTTCATGTTGAATTTGCAAAAATTATAAACAAAGTTTGGACAATCCTAGACAAGCTTTCTGGAGTGCAAGACATCATGAGAGGTCATGAGCTAGAGAATGAGCTCATTACATTGAGCCCAGGTGAATACGACACCCTAAAAGAATTATTTACAAAGTTTAAATCACTAAGACTATAGTTGAAGCAATGTGGTATTAAGAAAATAAATGACTATTTGATTCTATTCATTCTTACAAAACTAGGTCACGACTATTCAATTTTTGTCTCTACATTTCATGCTACCAAACATGCTCCTGGATCCACTTAGAAAATGCCATCATTTTATGAGTTTGTTGTTAATCTGACTTGATAACAAGATAATTTGGTTCAAATGGGTACATTGAAGTCTTCTAAAACACATTCCTTGATTATCAATCAAGACAAGAAGAAGCCTTCAAGCAGTGGTAAATAGGGGGACAAATAGTCTAAAACAAATCATGAGCATAAGAAGAATCATAAATCAGATGTCAAGCCTAAGGCATCATCAAATGAGTCCTCCTCAAGCGGGAAACCTAAGAAGGAGAAACTCAAATGTAACTTTTGTAAGAAATTTGGGCATGATGAATCTCAGTGCATGAAAAAGAAGATTGACACCTTAACTAAGATACTGGAGAAGAACAACATCAGTGTTCCTAAATCTTCATCTCAGGACACATCAGCACAAGACTTCACAAAAGGTAAAGATAACAAAAAGGGTAAAAATAAGGGCAATGCACTTGTTGTAGTAGATTCTTAACCTTCAACTTGGGTTATTGACTCAGGTGCTTCCTATCACATGGCCTTCTCAGAGGATCTATTTTTAAAAATAGAGCCATGTTTTGTGCCTTCAATTCTCACGGGTTATGACACTTTGATAGAAGTTAGCAGTAAAGGATCAGTAGAAGTAAGTGATATGACCTTCAATGATGTTCTCTATGTTCCTTCACTATCCACCAATCTTCTGTCAGTATATCAAATCATTCACATAGGTGCAGAGAAGTGAGTTGAGCTCACACCTGATTCATTAGTCATCAAGGAGCTACATAGTGACACCACAATGGCTTATGGGAAGGCCAATCATCAGTCTAGGTTGTATAACTTCTCAAAATTTGTCATAGACAACCCTCAACTACACTTCTTACTCATGCAAATGGAGTGAGCAAACTATGGCATGAATGGTTTGGACATTTAAACTACCATTACCTGGTGTAACTTAGTCATCAAGACATGGTTTCAGGATTGCCTAAAGTTAAATTCTCGAATGGCCTATGCAATGGATGCATTCTTGGTAAGCATCCAGAAGAGAAATCTGATAAAGGTAAAGCAAGGAGATTCAAACAGAAGCTAGAAATAGTCCACAGTGACTTAACATGTCCATTTTCAAAACCTTCATTCAATAAGACAAGATACATGCTCACATTCACCGATGACTTTTCAAGGTACACCTGGGTGTTTTTTCTCAAAAAGAAGTTTGAGGTATTTGATCACTTTAAGGACTTCAAGGCACTTGTGGAAAAGCAGTCAGAATGTTCCATTAAAATCTTAAGGACTGACAATGGAAAAGAGTATGTCAACAATAGGTTTGAGCAATTTTGTACATCAGAAGATTTTTAGATGCAACACACAATTCTATACAGTCTTCAGTAGAATGGTGTGGTTGAATGCAAGAACCGTACCTTGAAGAAAATGGCCAATTATATGCTTCAATCAAAGTCTCTTGCTCCTAAGTATTGGGCCGAAGCAATCAACTATGTGTGCTCAATTTAGAACCAAGTTACACATAAAGTCTTGAAGGAAATCACTCCTTTTGAAGCTTTGGATGGTCAGAAGCCTGTAATAGATCACTTTTGAGTGTTTGGATCACCATCAATGGCCAGCGTTCCCAAGAAAAAATGCAAGGTAATGGACCCTCAGAGTCAGTCTTGCATCTTTGTGGGGTATGCAGAGGGTGTTAAGGGATATAGGCTTCTCCATCCTAAAACTCATGAGTTTTTTATTTAAAGGAGTGCCAAGTTTCATGAGGGACCACATGAACACAATCATGACACTCTAGACTCTTCAAAAGTCTCACTGGACATTGATTCTACTTTTGACAGTGACGTAGATCCACCTCAAGATCCTCCTAATGATGAGGATGAATCTTCTTCTTCTTCAAGGTCAAGAAATGAGAGTAGTGAAGAGGATATTCCTCCTCCATCTTAGACTGACACTATAGATGATGAGGAATCACCTCTTAATTCTCTAATCTCATACAATTCTGGTCTTATTTGGGCTAGATAGACACTTTAAAGTGCTGGAGGATGGGTTGAAAATCCACCGATATAAGGTGGACATGATCATAGTTTCAGGGGACTTCATATGCCTACTTGGCCATTGTCTCAGATCCACAAACCTTTCATGAGGCATCTGGAATTCTAGAATGAGATTCTGCTATGCAGGAAGAGTACAGTTCCCTAATCAGGAACAAAACATGGGACTTGGTCCCTCCTCCTAAAGGAAGAAAATTGGTCTAGTGTAAATGGGTTTATCAGACCAATTATGGTGCAAATGGGTCAGTCGATAAGTAAAAAGCTCATCTAGTTGTAAAGGGGTTTTCTTAGGTGCTTGGCATAGACTACACTGAGACATTGGCTCCTATAGCCAAGATGACATCTATAAGACTCACTCTAGCCATTACAGCTGCACATTGGTGGGATATTCACCAAATGGATGTAAAGAGTGATTTTCTACATGGTGACCTCAAGGAAGAGATATATATGGAGCAACCACAAGGATTTTTTGAAGATACCTCCTTGGTATGTAGACTTAGAAAATCTATCTACAAACTCAAATAGGGCCCTCGAGCATGGTATGCCAAGATGGACTTCTTTATCCTCACAATTGGGTTCACCAGATGCCACTCAGATCTGAATGTATACATCTTGTGATAGGATGAATTTTTATTGATCCTAATTCTCTATGTGGATTACTTACTGATTACAAGGAGCTCATGATCATCCATCTCAATAATGAAAACTGCACTTTCAAATAGATTTTCAATGATAGGCATGGGATTGTTGCAATACTTTATCAGGATTGAAATCATTTAGTCAGATTCTAGGATAAATTTATCACAATCAAAATATTCTCTTGATTTTATTGTGAGTTTTAATATGGCTGATTGTAAGCCAACTCCTACTCCCTTCTTGTCTAATGTGAAGCTTGAGGTTGATTATCCTATACCACTCATTGATGCAACACCATATCGATAACTCATGGGCAGTCTAATCTATCTCACACACACTAGGCCAGACATATCCTATGCAGTTGGTTTGGTCTCTCAGTTTATGCAGGAGCCACATGAGTTGCACTAAAAAGCAACAAAGCAGATTTTTCACTACATTCAGGGTTCACACAACTATGGGATACACTATGGAGTAGGAATAAAGGTTGATTTTATTGGATACATAGATTCATATTGGGCTGGAGATATTCGGAGTCGAAATTCCACCTCAGGCTATAGTTTCTCACTTGGTTTGGGTTTAATAAGTTGGTTAAGCAATAAGCAAAATGCAATTGCTTTATCATCTACAAAGACAAAATACTGAGGGGCTGTCAATGCCACCACTGAAGTAATCTAGCTTCAAGAGATTCTCACTGAGTTTGGTGTCTTGTTCTATAAGCCAAAAATCATCTACTATGACAACCAAAGCACTATCCAGATTTGTAGGAATCTAATTCTCCATCAAAGGACCAAACACATAGAGATTCACATGCATTTCATCTGGAAGCTTATCAACAAGCAAGTCATTGATCTTCGATACTGTTCAACATCAGAATAGATTGTAGATATTCTGATCAAGCCTTTCATAGAGAGTAAATTTGTTCATCTATGAGCTCTCATTGGGGTTAGGGCTACTCCACCTTCTTCTTCCTCCTATGGAGGTTCATCACTATGTACTTGTGTACTTCATTAGGCTTTCAATGTCGGGACCCAATTCTCATCTCACCTAAGCTACGCTTAAGGGGGGTGTTAGTGTAGTGTTTTTTTCCACTAGGTTTTACCTGAACGACTATATGGTCTTTATATGTATTTAATATTTCTTAGGTTAGTTATAAAAGGTTCATAGGCTAATTTTATTTAATTTTAATTAGTTAATTAAGAAAATTAGAAGCTTCCTTATGTTGCCCTATTTTTTTTTAAATGTACCCCACTTTTTTTTTGAAAGGTTAATTGACTCATTCACATTTTGCAATAGATAGGTTAATGCATATTTTTCCTCTTTTAAAATTTTGGAGCTCTCTCTATAGGAATCGACATTGATTTATTGAACGCTATTCAGAGATCTTGGCACATTCTTTCAATATTGAGACTAGATAGGTTTTCCCAAGGTAAATATTTCTAACTCTTGATATTTTATTTGATAGATGCATATTGTATAAGTAATATGTGTTATGAATGTATAAATCATTAATTAGAATACCTATATGCTTAAACATAATATACAAGGTTTTATTTGTTTACCATATCCCATTTTAGATGATCTATTCCCCCATTTACCTACCATAATCCCTTAATTGTATATTTATGCTTATCCATCCTATTTTGTGCCACAAGCTCTGGTGAGCACTACATTAGTTTTATTTTATGTACTTATACCTAGTTAAGGTTATTGCATAGTGTCTTTTACCTAGAGGTTTTTGAACCCTCTCCTTGGTGTTATGTGGTAAGAGATCTCTTGGTTAGGTTTAATAGATCCAATTTGGTCATGCTCTCAATATAAACATGTATTTTAATGCATGTTAGTTTATTTTCTTATTTGATATTGAATTTACTAAGTCAGATAAGTTGTAGATCTATCTTAATTTGTTACATATAATCTAGTGAACTCGATGTGAATCTAATGCTTACATCTTTTTAATTTTTTATTTACAGTCAACTAGATCAGGTTGGTTTAGTCTTAACATATATTTATAGATTTATGATCCACAATCAACTAGATTGTGCTAGTTGTTCCTATTTTATCCTCTGTTTATAGGTTCTCCTTCCACATTAACTAGATTAGGCTGGTTGATCTAGTCTTTTTCTCTGTTTACAGGTCTAGGATGTACAGTCAACTAGATCACATTGGTTGATTTAGTTTTGTCCTTCCACTTTTAAGGTTTCATTTATAAATTGAGTTGCATTGTTGAACTTGGTTATTTTTTTTGTTTTCTAAATTTCTCACTTAAATTCAACTAGATTGGGCTTGCTAATCTAGTCTAGTTTAACAATTTTTACTTTTCAACTTTTAGCAAACTAGATCAGGGTGGTCAATGTAGTTTTATTTTACCATTTTTAGTTTATAGTTTTCTAACATACTAAACCAACCCAATCAATCCTATTTAACCTCTATGTTTTTTATATTTTTACCTCTCCAAGATTCAATTAGGTCTAAACAATACTATTAACAATTAGATTTTCAGCATTTTCAATCAACCAACTAATTAGTAATATTTTTTAGGTTCACTTTAAAAAAGCTTCATACTTTAATTTTTTTTTCAATTATTATATTTATCATTTATATCTTTCAACAAAATTAGTCAACATTTCAATTTTTAGACTGTCTTTACTATTTTTTCAATTCTAAAAAATCATATCACACAGTTAACTAAGTCAACCTTGTTAACCTAGTTTTATGTTTGTTTTCTTTGCTAGATGAATTAAGTTGACCTATCTAACTATGTTTTTTTCTGACCTATTTTCATGACAAACTAGATCGGCATGCCTAAATGTGTTTATCCTATTTTTCAACTAAGTCGACCTTACTAATCTTGTTATGTGTCTTTTGCTTTTAGTATAATCAAGGCAATTCACTTTCATTTCCTGGTAATTAATCTCACATTTTATTTGAAAAGAGTTGGCTTCCTATTTATTTACTTTCTGAAATTATAAATTAGTTTTTAACAATTGATTTTTACTTTTATTTTCACTTTGTCTTGATTTCCCTATAAATTGGGTCATGGCAGTTTTTAAACTACTTAGTTACTATCATGAAGGACTATAAAATACTCTATTTATAATCCTTATCTATTGTTTACAGATATTATCGTGTGATGGGTTTTCCCCAATACTCAACCATAATACGAATTTAAACACAATATTTAGTTTCCATGTACCTCATGGTATTTCAAAAACATCTAATTTTTTATTGCATTCAAACTTAAGAATCTAATCATCTATTTGATCTTGTGGTGCATTGATTAGTGGTTAATGCCAAGAAGTTACTTCTAGCTTGCCCTTGAAACTAGGTTTAGTTGGCTATGGGAATGACATTTGGTTCATAATTAGCACTCTAAAACTTTGGGTCATCACTATCCAAGGGACAAACAAGTATTTATGGAAGCCTAAAAATCAATCAAAACCTTTTATTATAACTTCTTGATCTTCTTTTTGGATAATTAGTTAGCATCAATTATTACAAAATTACATTTGCTGCTTGTTTCTTGTTATTCTCTATTATATTGTATTGACCATTGTCAAATATAATTATATGTTGTGTGATACATAGTTTATTATTCTATCTACTTTACTATTGCCTTAAAAACTACATAGTTCAAATTACCGTTAATTTTTTTACAGAATCAACTAAATCAACCACCATGATTTAGTATAATTCTATATTTTTTCCCTATATAATTAAGTTGACCAAATCGACTCAATAGGATATTCAAATTGTATTTTTCTCGTCTATACAAAAAAATTGACTAGCTCAACTTAGTATTTTTTCACACTTATCAATTTTCCTACCTGCACAACTAAGTCAACCAACTCGACTTAGTAGGTTTTCAAACATTCTATCTATATAACTAAGTTGACTAGCTTGACTTAGTATTTTTTCACTCTTTATCAATTTTTTTGCCTATATAACTAAGTCAACTAATTTGACTCAGTAGGTTTTCAAACATTCAATCTATATATCTAAGTCAACTAACTCGACTTAGTAGGTTTTCAAAACTTTACATTTTTTTGTATTTACAACCAAATAGATTGGTTCAACTTAGTAAGCTGACCAAACTTTCATTTTTCTTGCTTGTATAACTAAGTCAACCAAATTGACTTAGAATGATTTCAATACTTTTCTAGACTTCTCTAAATCACACTAGATTAGCATGACTGACTCCATATGCCCTAGTCGACATAGTATTATCTTCATCAAACTTTTCTAAATCACACTAGATCAACTTGGCCAAATCCATATGCCCTAGCCAAATTAGTATTATCTTCAACAAACCTTTTCCAGGCTTCTCAAAATCACCCTAGATAGGGAGGGTCAACTTTGTATGTCCTGGCCAACATAGTTCAATTTCTCAATTCCTCCGAAATCCACTAGATAAACTTCAATGATCTTGTTGCTCTTGACTAACTTAGTTTATTTTATCAAATTTTTCTCTCTTAAACTTCTAGCTTATTATTTATATTAACACCCTAATTAATATAATAAAATCACCCACTAGGATCATTTTTGATAGCCTCAACCCATTCTGAGTGTACATGGGTGATTATTTCCTTCCTACCTTAGCCACCCAAGAGGATATCCCTTCCTGGTGTAAATACTTCCATCCCTCATTTATGTCAATGGAATGCAACATGGTCCATATCACTTAAAAATATGATCTGAATGATCCCAACTTAAATAGTAATACATCTTAATTTACCTATTTTAACATCAGTGTAATTGATACCAACATAGGGAATCCTCCCATAGGAAACCTTCCTCTCACTAATTTTGGGCCCACCCATCCAACCAAAACCAACATTCCATCGTCTAACACTAATAATAAAAATAAACTTATAGATACAAATCAAATTCTTACTCAAATGGTTAAAAAAATGAATGATATGCAAATAACTAATGATGCTCAAATGCTCTAAATGCAAAACCATATCCTACAAATGGAAAGTCAAGTCCCTATTTTCTTGCCTCAAAATAATTAGAATTTTGTTAATCCCCTTCTTAGAGATTTTAATGGGAATATCATCCCTCAACCTATCATGCATAACAAAATGCTTCAACATCTTCAAAATGAACCTTTAGCTCTGTTAGTTGAATACTTTGTCGATCAACGTACTGATAAACAAAATAGGTCTGATCAGCCAAAGTAGGAAGATTGGTTGTCCAAATGTGTAGGTTTACCACATCAAAAGGGGACTAATCTCTCCTCTCATCAAGGGGAGGTTTCCTATATATATATATATATATATAGAAAATAATACTCAGGGGTAGGATAAACCATCCATCTCTCTTTCTTTAGAGATGATGCATGCAAATCAAAGGAAAAATCTCAAGGAAAATGACAGAAAGCACTCCTCTTCTTTCAGAAGTATTATTTAGCAAACCCAAAAATACTCCTAGTAGTAATTGCAAAAAGTAACCAAGGACGTAATAACTAGCAAATTGAGATGTAGCACAAAGTCTCCACCTGAATTGCCCAAGAGTGAGATACAAAGGACAATGATGGCACAAAGTCATCCCAAGGTCCTTTACATAGAAATAAAATGAAAACACACTAAAGGCAATTATGGGGGCACAAAGTCTCTCCACAGTTGACTTCAGGACACCTTCCTGACAACTTCCACTAACTCTGCTTGTTGAATTAAAGGAACAAAGAATATATTAAGGAAAAAGACATAAGAACAGTTTCTTCAACAACAAAGATATCACAACACAAATTTTGAAAAGTCACTTGCTTTCTTATTCCAATAACAAAATATGATCAACAATCTGAGCTCAAAGTCTCAGTAATGCCTTTCAATTTGGACACAGTTTCATTTTTGATTATCAGAGAGAGATATATATTTACAATAAAAGAGAGTCCCTTATATAGCCTCTTCAAGAAGGACTCGGGAACAGTAACACATCATGTTGCATTGAAATTTGTTAATAAGACAGGCTAGAATTTAGGGGCATCTACCCATTTGTTTTTCTCAATGCAGAGAAACAAGTCACGCTATTGAAAGTTTACATCTTTCGATGTCCACCTGGTGATCTAATCCTTCTTCATCATTCCTCCTTTTCTAGTTATTTGAATCGAGTCCTAGATTCAATTCGATGCTCTATTCCTTAGTCACTTTCTACTGGTCTTTAGCAATTGATGCATGGCACATTATGCTGCTAAACATGTGAAGACACATGGCAAACTCCATGGGACTCTAAGAAACATTTATTGATAGAGGATTTGAAACTTATTAAAAACTCAGAATTGCAGGTGTAAACACTTGTCACTCTCTGCAAATTTACAATGGAAAAGGTGGTAGCTTTCACTTGCCTCTTGAGAATCTTGCAGAGGATGACATGTGGCAGCTTCCACTTGCCTCATGAGAATCCTATGGAGGATGACATGTGGTGGCTTTCACTGAGCTTTTAGCTGCCTTTGAAAAGTCTTCAGGACTTATATTAGTTTCTCATGGAGGATGACACGTGTTAGCTTTCATTGCATTTTAGAAACACTATAGAACTATGTGTGACTCACTTGGATTCATGCAGATGATGCCACTTGGTGTGTTTTGCTTAACTTATAAAGGACACGTGGTGGCTTCCGCGGTTCTTAGAAGCAAAGTGAAATGAGACTTGAAAGATGACACTTGGCAGCATCTGTTTACCTTATAGAAGCTTAAGATATCCTTTGAGAGTCTTGTGGAAGATGACACATGGTGGCTTCCGCTAAGCTTTTAGAAATACTATATAAACATGTAGGACTTATTTGGATTCACACGGATGATGCCACTTGGCGTGCTCTGCTTACCTTAGCAATTCACTCGGGACCCACCACAGTCCTTACTCAATAATGAGACAAAAGGAAGAAATGGTAGATGTTGACACTCAACACTTTTTGCCGAGTTTTACAAGGGACACGTGGCAAATTCCACTGTATTTTGTCTTTATCTGTGTGATCTGAGCTCTTAGGCTATCTCTTTGGCCGATCACTAAATTTGTTCACAGGGTCTGCATCATATTTGAAAATTGACAGATATTTCATTATCTTAAATTTGACGTATGTGGGGACGTCAATGGTTCAATCGCTTCCCTAGTTCAATCACTTCCTTAGTTTAATCACTTTCTCGGTTCAATCACTTTCTTAGTTCTTTGATTGAACCATCCCTTTGTCCGGCACTTCCTTTGAACCATTGAACTTTTAAACCTTCAAACTTTTGAACTTTTTTGGTTCAAGGTTCAATCGGTTCATTGGTTCATCCTTTGTTCCATCGCTTCTCTATTTTTCTAAGACCCTTGATCTCTTCGAATCCATTGAACTCGTTGAACATGTTGAACCCATTGAACCAATTTGGTTCAAGGTTCAATGGTTCAATAGTCCAATGATTCATTCCTTTGTTCTTTAAAGTCTTCTTTTCTTCACTACCCTCCGCAAGGGCACTTGGTCTCTTCGCTTTGGGGCATTCCTTTGAACCGGCTGATTGAACCAACTGCAGTTCAACGGTGCAAATGTTTAATGGTTCAATCACTTTCTTCTTGTGTTCCACTTGACCGCTTGAACCAACTGCTTATTGAACCTTTGAACCCGTTGAACCTTTGAACCATTTTGGTTTAAGGTTCAATGGTTTAACGGTTCAAGCCTTCTTCTTTCTCACTAAGTCTTTTGAAGCCATTTGAAGCTGTTGAACTTGCTGAAGTGGTTAAATTTTGAACTTTTGCTGAAGCGCTTAACTCTTGTCGATGATGTTGAACCTTTGAAATTGTTGAACCCGTTGAACCAAAATGGTTTAAGGTTCAATGGTTCAATAGTTCAATGGTTGGATCCTTGTTTTTATGCTTGCCGATGGACATTTTTGATTGAACCAAGATGCTGAACCAATCCCAAAAATGACTAAGTTTTGGAAACTGATTCTTTTGATTGAACCCGCTTGTAGAAGCCTTTGAACATGTAGAAATGAACCTGCCTGCAGAGTCCATAGAAACCAAGTCTGTAGAAATCAACTTGTAAATCCCATTGAACTTGGCTTGCAGAGTCCGTAGATTTAAGCCTGCAGAGTCCATAGATTCCTGTGAAGCTTGAAAAATGAGGAATTTGAATGCCCAGGACAAATTTTAGAAAGGGAAGAGACAATTTTCATATGTAGGACCAAAATAGTTCAAATGTTGTCCCAAAAGTGAGTGATATTTTTGGGGGACAACAGCTGGCTCCAGTTGGAGAACTTCTATCAATTGCAAAAAGAATTGAAGGGAGTAGAATTTAGAATCTCCAGTGTCTTCATGTGTACCATTGGGTTACATAGTCATGCTACCCAGAAATGAAAGGCATCAAAAATAGAAACAAACAAAACAAAACAAAATTAAAAACTATACATATATACATATCCAATGATTTGATACTTCAAGAGTTGAAGTGTTTCAGATGCTACCCATTGTGAGGCAGAGAAAAGAGTGTGCCATCTTGGTAAACGAGCAGGAAACCATTTTTCCCCTAGAAATGATGACGGGAGAATGGAACTCTCCACTAGGAAACCAATTTTTTGCGTCTTCCTCTTGGTCTTTTCTTCTTCTTGCTCCATGGCAGGATGTGGTCTTCAAACTAAAAACCATAACTCTTTGTGCTCTGCTAAGAGTTCCTTTTGCTTTTGGAATACAACAATATGGTCCACCACCATAGCTTGTTGTTCTGCTGGTCCGGTCCAGCACATGCTTTGATTGTCAGCATCAGACCCCTGACAAACCATCAGCTCAGCATCTCCTTTGATGTGAAGGAGTTTGATCTTTTCATCTTGAGCAGTCTTCAATCCAAGCAACAGAGATTCACATCCAGCTGTGTTGTTGGTGTTGCTGAATTACAAATTGCATGAAGGAAGAATATCTCCTTGAAGAGATATCAACACAGTCCCTACGCCATCGTTGGTGGAAAAATTACTGCCATTGGATTCCAGGATCCAAGCATCATCAAAAGTTGATCTCCTATCAGATTTATCTTCATTAGAGATGGAAGATACTTCTTGATTAGTACTACACCCTACTAATTCTATTGATGCCTTGTTTGGGTCGAATCCTGAATTGCCAGCTATGGGCTTTCATCAGCTGAGACATGAGCATCCTCTGTGGTCAAGAAGTAATTACCCCTGTCTGAAGGCTCAAATAAAATTTGAGCTACAGGGGCTAACATTTGAGTAACCACAATTTTTGATTCAAACTCAGTCATCTAAATTTTGGATTTCTTGACATGATCAATCATGGAAAATGACTGAGATGGAATTGGAAGAGAGGATGGGAGTTCATCCTTTTGGTTTTTGGGAGGGAGAGGACTGATCTGTGAATTTGAAGTAGAAGGTGCAGAGATGTTTGATGTACTTACTTCTTTGGCAATCACCGGGTCCTTTGACTGGAAAGGAAGAGGGGTTCTCTGCTCAGTGATTGAAATTGTTGGTTGGGGTCGCTCCTCTGTCTTCTCTTTGTTGGCATGCTAGGCTAACTGATTATGGGACCTAGTGAATATTGCATATGATCCATCAATAGCTTATCTTTTGCTTCTGAGTTCATCCTGGTAATTCAGGAAACCAATGTGGGAGTCACCAGCTGATTCTTCTTGATCCTCCCTGAAGAGATCATCACCATTTTCTTGTTTGAACTCAGATTGGAAATAGGAATCATGCTTTGTTTCCATATATCCAACTACTGAGTTGGTTGGAGGTGTTTCAAGGGCAAGGTTCCTCTGTGGGGGAGGAAGATGATTTTGTTGCCCTTGACTTCTGCCAGCATTGCCTTGATATGGATGATTAGAAAATGTCCTCCTTGGTATATCTTTATATAGAGGAGCAGAAGACATACTTTGTGCCATTTGCCTTTTCAAGGCTAGCAATTCATTTGCCAGCTTTTGTACCATTGGGTTAGTGGTGACTATGGGTGAATATTCATAAGATGAAGAGGGTTTGCCTCTGTTTGGGTCTCTTTTTATCTTTCCTGCTAAGATGAGATCATCTTCTACCTTAGTGGACAAAAGTTGAGCTACAGAAATATCTATGTGGCTAGCTCGTCTTAGTAGAAAACTCACTTCAGGCAGTTGTGAATTGATGAAGAAGTATTTGAGGTTTTGAGGTGTCAGCTGGGAAACCATGGGAATCATGTGCCTTAGCTTGTCGAACCTGGCAATAAAATCTCTCATAGGCTCGTGAGGCTCTTTCTTCATCTGAGTGAGTTGGGCCAGTAAGGCATGTGCATGCTTTGTGGGCTTAAACCTTGCTTTGAACTTGGCTTTGAGTGTATCCCAGTCAGTCACTGATCCAGCTTGCAGATGGTAAAACCAGTCTACAACAGCACCTTGTAGTGTCTCCACAAAAAACCTGACTGCCACGTCTTCAAATTTCACCCCTATAACACCACAAGATATGCTGAAGGCTGCAATGTGTTCATCAGTGTAAACTATCCCATCACTAAAAAATTTGGGGAAATTCTTTTTTGAACTATGTGGGAGTTCATGCAGAGGTGGAGTCAAGTTGAGTGGGCCAAAAGAGTTACCCCAGAGGCCTCAAACTGCCATGATTTAATTAAGAAAAATAGAGATAACAAATCTGGATGGAGTAGCCAGATTATAGAACAAAAATGGAAAAGGACTAGTTCAGCTTCAGCTTGAGGCTTGAGGCTTCAAACTGCGCACTCTTTCCCAGCAGCTCTGGTTTTGCAGACCAGATAAAATAACGGAGGTGGAGGAAGATGGTAAGGCTATACATGGATAATGGGTAAGACATGAAACGGAGTCGCCAGAGTCTGTAATGGATAAGGGTTATAATGATAATGGGTAAGACATAGGTGATGTTTCAATCTGAAACTTGAGGTTCCAAATTGCACAAAATTATGTATATCCCTAGTGGAGTCACCAAAAATAGTTGCACGAGGCTGGGAGGAAAATTTTAAAAATGGAAAAACACTAGAGCATTTTGCTCTTCCATAGCGGAGTACAATGGATATGTTATAACAATAATAGGTTATATTCCCCAGCAGAGTTTCCAAAAATTGTTGGTTGAATATTTTGTCAATCAGCGTACTGATAAAACAAATAGGTCTGATCAGCCAAAGTAGGAAGATTGGTTGTCCAAATGTGTAGGTTTACCACATCAAAAGGGGACTAATCTCTCCTCTCATCAAGGGGAGGTTCCCTATATATATATAGAAAATAATACTCAAGGGTAGGATAAACCATCCATCTCTCTTTCTTCAGAGATGATGCATGCAAATCAAAGAAAAAATCTCAAGGGAAATGATAGAAAACACTCCTATTCTTTCAGAAGTACTATTCAGCAAACCCCAAGAATACTGCTAGTAGTAATTACAAAAAGTAACCAAGGACATAGTAATCAACAAATTGAGATGTAGCACAAAGTCTCCACTTGAATTGCCTAAGAGTGAGATACGAAGGACAATGAGGGCACAAAGTCGTCCCAAGGTCCTTTACACATAAATAAAAAGAAAACACACTAAAGGAAATTATGGGGGCACAAAGTCTCTCCATAGTTGACTTCAGGACACCTTCCTGACAACTTTCACTAATTCTGCTTGTTGAATTAAAGGAACAAAGAATATATTAAGGAAAAAGATATAAGAACAGTTTCCCCAACAACAAAGATATCACAACACAAAGTCTGAAAAGTCACTTGCTTTCTTATTCCAATAACAAAATATGATCAACAATCTGAGCTCAAAGTCTCAGTAATGCCTTTCAATTTGGTCAGAGTTTCATTTCTGATTATCAGAGAGAGATCTATATTTACAATAAAAGAGAGTCCCTTATATAGCCTCTTCAAGAAGGACTTGAGAATAGTAACACATTATGTTGCATTAAAATTTGTTAATAAGACAGGCTGGAATTTAGGGGCATCTACCCATTTTATTTTCTCAATGCAGAGAAACAAGTCACGCTATTGAAAGTTTACATCTTTCAATGTCCACCTGGGGATCTGATCCTTCTTCATCATTCCTCCTTTTCTAGTTATTTGAATCGGGTCCTAGATTCAATTCTATGCTCTGTTCCTTAGTCACTTTTTACTGGTCTTTAGCAATTGATGCGTGGCACATTCCGCTACTAAATAGGTGAAGACACGTGGCAACTTCCATGGGACTCTAAGAAATGTTTATTTATAAAGGCTTTGAAACTTATTATAAACTCAGAATCACGAGTGCAAACACTTGTTACCCTCTGTAGATTTACAATGGAAAAGGTGGCAGCTTTCACTTGCCTCTTGAGAATCTTGCGGAGGATGACACGTGGCAGCTTCCACTTTCCTCTTGAGAATCCTACGGAGGATGACACGTGGTGGCTTTCACTGAGCTTTTAGCCACCTTTGAAAAGTCTTTGAGACTTATATTAGTTTCTCATGGAGGATGACACGTGTCAGCTTTCATTGCATTTTAGAAACACTATAGAACTATGCGTGACTCATTTGGATTCATGTGAATAATGCCACTTGGTGTGTTTCTATTAACTTACAAAGGACACGTGGTGGCTTCCGCGGCTCTTAGAAGCAAAGTGAAATGAGACTCGGAAGATGACACTTGGCAGCATCCGTTTACCTTATATAAGCTTAAGATATCCTTTGAGAGTCCTATGGAAGATGACACATGGAAGCTTCCACTGAGCTTTTAGAAATACTATAGAAACATGCGGGACTCATTTGGATTCACACAAACTGATCCAAAACTCAGAAGTTCTGGTTGACTAAGATTGCAATAGCATAGAAAAAACACAATAACAATGAATTCTCTGAGAAGAGACGTATTAATTACAGATTGTAATACAAAAATAGGCTTATCTCTAGGAAGAGATGTCTTGCAAAACATATGCTTATCTCTGAGAAGAGATGTCTGCCTTCCCCTTTCAGGTTACAATTCATTTATACATATTTTTGAAAACAACCTCGGGAGGTTGCGTGTCTCGAGGAATTAACGGGTGATGATTTAACGTCCTAGCATTAAAACAATACAACGCTCGCATTAAAACAATACAACACTCGAGGACATAATCACTCGATGACATAACTGTCACCGACAATACAAAATGAAAACAATACAAAATTCAAGGAATTATTGTCACCGAATGGTCACCTCAAAGTGTTGCCTGGATCATTCCTCCCTCCTTGAAAAGTAATGGTCCCCATTGCATCAATATTCCCCATCAGGTGGGGTAGCTGTGTCTTGATTTGATTTGCGATGCACACTTGGAAGGGGCTGTGGTTTATGGAACTGTGCGAGGCCCAATTATTCACCATTTTTGTCTGACCATCAGTCTGTGGATGGAAGATTGTGAACTTCTTTAGCGCGGTATCTATTTGCTTCTATTGTTGTGTTGTTAGGGCTGTAACATCGGCCCTTTTGGATTCCTGTGGCTTGACCACCATGAAAACAAATTTCTTGGTGCTAAGCAGAGAGACAGATGTGGAAGGTGGTACTTCTGGTACCCTGTAGTGCCGTGTTCCAAGAGTGAGAGTGATCCATCTAGTTCTTGATTCGTATATACCATGTCGATCATACATGAATGGCTGACCAAAGAGTACATCACAAACATCTAGATTGACCACATCACATAAGACCTCATCTTGGAAAGGTTGTATTGCATATGAGAGAAGACATTAGTGGGTGACACGGAGGTCTCTCCCTGGGCTCAACCATCCAATACTGTATGGTTTTGGGTGAGGCTTCATGGACAGATTTAGGCTTTTCACAACATTAGTAGAGATTAAATTCTTTTGACTTCCGATATCAAGAATGAAATGCAGAGGCTTACCTTTCACCCATAACTTAGAGTGAAACAACCTTTCCTTGTCACCTAGCATCTCGTCGTGTGTATGTGATGAAGCTACAATGACTTTAGGATCAGCATCTATAATTTCTTCTTCAACCTCTTTGACTGCAGGGTCTATATGAGGTAGAGCAGTAGATGTTGAGGATGGTGACTCAGAAAGCAGTGATTTGATAACTCGACATTCTTCTTTGGAGTGAGTTCCAGATTTGTGATAACCACAGCACTTCTCAGTCTTTCCTTCCTTTTGCTTCCAAATTTGGACTTGTGTTTGACCTTCTTTATCACTTTTCCATTTTGAAGACTGATTCTTTATATCCATTCTTCCATGCTTCTGCTCAATCTTTACTGTGAACTTGTGTGCCTCACCGATGGTTTCCAAATTGAAGAGTTCCATTTCCCTCCAGATGTACCATTGTAGTTCACCATGATATTTGAGAGTTTTATATTTCTCACTTTCTTGAATGCCTAGTCTTGTAGACAAAGAATGAAAAGTGTCTGTGTAGTCTTGCACAGATTGGTCCTTGCCTTGGCAAAGTTGTTGCCACTGTATGTACAAATCATCATATGCACCAATGGGATAGTATTCTTCTTTTACTACTTCCGTAAAATCATCCCAAGTGGGTTCCACCCCAAGGCCAATGATATCCGTACTAAACCTCTTTTTCTACACTTCCCACTAGTTTTTCACGGGCAATGATGATTTCAAAAGAGCAAATGTGATCTTTTCTCCATCAGTGAACTTATTTACAGAGAAGTAGGACGATAGTTGATCCAACCAATTTTTCACTACATCAGCATTGATTTTGCCTTCAAATGTGAGAATATCAAAATTTACCTGAACCTTGAAGGGTGTTGGGGCACTGAAAGGAAGCTCCCTCAATGAGGAGCCTGGATGTGTAGCCGCGAAGCTAGAATTTCCCATCAGAATTGTTTGAAAAATTTGAGCAAATTGTTGGAGCATCTGCGCTTGTTGCCGCTGGAGGGCTTCATTCACCATTTACTTGAAAGGATCAGCTATCTCAGTGTTATCTGCCATTTAAGGTCGTTTGGGGCACACAGGTGGAGCGTTTGGAAGCTCTATTGCTTCCCACCCAAGTTTCCTGTATCCTGACCTCATCTTCGGGAACATACACTCTCAAGACAAACCACTCTGATACCACTGATCCAAAACTCATAAGTTCTGGTTGACTAAGATTGCAATAGCATAGAAACAACACAATAACAATGAATTCTCTGAGAAGAGATGTCGTATTACTTACAGATCGCAATACAAAAATAGGCTTATCTCTGGGAAGAGATGTCTTGCAAAACATACGCTTATCTCTGAGAAGAGATGTCTGCCTTCCCCTTTCGGGTTACGATGCATTTATACATATTTTTGAAAATAACCTTGGGAGATTGCATGGCTCGAAGAATTAACGGGTGACGATCTAACGTCCTAGCATTAAAACAATACAATGCTCGCATTAAAACAATACAACACTCGAGGACATAATCGCTCGAGGACAAAACTATCACTGACAATACAAAATGAAAACAATACAAAATTCAAGGAATTATTGTCACCGAATGGTCACCTTTAATTGTTGCCTGAATCACAGATGATGCCACTTGGCGTGCTCCGCTTACCTTAGAAATTCACCCGGGACCCACCACAGTCCTTACTCAATAATGAGACAAAAGGAAGAAACAACGAACGTTGACACTCAGTGCTTTCCACTGAGTTTTACAAGGGACACATGGCAACTTTTGCTATATTTTGTCCTTATCTGTGTGATCTGAGCTCTCAGGTTATCTCTTTGGCTGGTCGCTGAATTTGTTCACA
Organism: Torreya grandis; assembly: GCA_037957365.1. NCBI lineage: Eukaryota > Viridiplantae > Streptophyta > Pinopsida > Cupressales > Taxaceae > Torreya > Torreya grandis. Next base: position 5,208,489 of record JARHVA010000190.1, read on the forward strand.
AGGTCTGCATCGTATTTGAAAATTGATGGATATTTCATTATCTTAAATTTGACGTCTGCAGGGATGTCAATGGTTCAATCACTTCCTTAGTTTAATTGCTTTCTCAGTTCAATCACTTTCTTAGTTCTTTGATTGAACCATCCCTTTGTCTGGCACTTCCTTTGAACCGTTGAACCTTTGAACCTTCGAACTTTTGAACTTTTTTGGTTCAAGGTTCAATCGGTTCATTAGTTCATCCTTTGTTGCATCGCTTCTCTATTTTTCTAAGTCTCTTGATCTCTTCAAATCCATTGAAATCGTTGAACCCGTTGAACCAATTTGGTTCAAGGTTCAATGGTTCAATGGTTCAACGGTTCATTCCTTTGTTCTTCGAAGTCTTCTTTTCTTCACTGCCCTCCGCAAGGGCACTTGGTCTCTTCGCTTTAGGGCATTCCTTTGAACCAGTCAATTGAATTGACTGATTGAACCAACTTCAGTTCAACAGTGCAACGGTTCAACGGTTGAATCGCTTTCTTCTTGTGTTCCACTAGACCACTTGAACCAACTGATTGAACCAACTGCTTATTGAACCTTTGAACCCATTGAACCTTTGAACCATTTTGGTTCAAGGTTCAATGGTTCAATGGTTCAAGCCTTCTTCTTTCTTACTAAGTCTTTTGAATCCGTTGAACTTGCTGAAGTGGTTGAACTTTGAACTTTTGCTGAAGTGCTTAACTCTTGCCAATGACGTTGAACCTTTGAACTTGTTGAACCCGTTGAACCAAAATGGTTCAAGGTTCAATGGTTCAATGGTTCAATGGTTGGATCCTTGTTTAGATGCTTGCCAATGGACATTTTTGATTGAACCAAGATGCTGAACCAATTCAAAAAATGACTAAGTGTTGGAAATTGATTCTTTTGATTGAACCCACCTGCAGAAGCCTTTGAACTTGTAGAAATGAACTTGCCTGCAGAGTCCATAGAAACCAAGTCTGTAGAAATCAACCTGTAAAGCCCATTGAACTTGGCCTGTAAATTCTGTAGATTTAAGCCTGCAGAGTCCGTAGATTCCTGTGAAGCTTGAAAAATGAGGAATTTGAATGCCCAAGACAAATTTCAGAAAGGGAAGAGACAATTTTGGTCTGTAGGACCAAAATAGTTCAAATGTTGTCCCAAAAATGAGTGATATTTTTGGGGGACAACAAGCTCCATTCATTGTATCTATAGATATTGTAAACATATTTCTAACCATTAAGTATGATGCAACTAAAAATCCTACTATCCTCAAATCATTCGGTAATCTCTACAAGGATTGATTCAAACCAACGCTTTTGCTACCACTAAACTTCTTGTCAAAACTCTTACAGAAGATGATCGAGAATGGTATAATCAACTTCCCCAACATTCCATATGGCAACTAGAGGATCTTATCAATGATTTAGTCAAACAATTTCAACAAAATGGTCTACTTGAAAAAATTTCTGTCATTTTATCAATGCTAAGCAATCACCCACTGAATATGCACATACTTTTATCAATTGATGGAAATCATTAGATCATAAAGCAGATCATAACATGACTAATGACAATCTATTTAAACTATTTATTTCTGCCTTGAAACCTTCTCTTCAATACAAGGTTAGAATATCTTCTCCTCAAACCTTAGAAGAGGCTCTTGATCAAGCTAAAAGATTATTTATTTATGAACCAATTTGAACATCTCATAATTCAATCAAAGAATCTTTCCAAACCTCAACTAATGTTATCACTAGCACAAATTATCAATCTAAACCCCCTCAAACTAAAATAAGAGCATTAAAATTTGACACTCGAACTCTATCCCACCCACCCTTGATGGTGTCAGAAATGAAAAATATTTTATCTCCATCTAAACATTTTACCTATAATAACACTACTTCCCCATCATGATATAATCTAAATAAATTTTGTTGGTTCCATGTTGACATTAGTCATTCTCATGAAACATATTGTGGGCTTATTAAATTTGTGACATCTTTCATGTTAGGTGAGACAAAAGTGATTATGAGCAACATCTTTGATCATTTCATGTAGCATGCTTGGATTATGTATACACTATCAACCTCTTTTCAAGAAGCCTTACAAACTATGCCCTATAATGGTTCCATGATCTCCCATTCCAATAAGTTAAAGCATTGAACATTTTGGAAAATCAATTTCTAGAACACTTCTCTATTGACATTAATGAAAATCAATCCTATGCATAAATTGCTAAACTCAAACAAGGGTCAAATGAGCCAATTAGTGGACATGTTCTTCAATACAAAACTATGCTAGCTAAGATGAAAAATTCTATGGGAGACAATGAATTAAAAAATATCTTCACACAAAGTTTGCTTGCACCACTCCATAAATCAACCACGTTTGATAAACTCAAATCGTTTGATAAATAATGTTGTAAATTAAAGAAAAGCGAAGTAAGCTTTTAGCTTTGAACAAGCTAAAATATATACCAAGTACTTCATTTACTTCAAATCTCAAGTTTCAAATCAAACCAAACTATAAGGTCAAATCTAAAAAAGAGAGAATAAATCAAAAGTAATAATTATTGCAATATCATAATTAAAAAGCAAGCTTCAGTTAATAGCTCCATTGAGGAGGCAATTTGCAAGGTTACCACAACCTCCTCATGTCCTATCATAAAAATTTCTTGATTGCAATCTCATATCTCTCCCTCCACTATTAAATATTGATATGACCCAACCTCAACACAAAAGACTTGACAATAATGTTGTTAAGCATGAAATATATTGAGAGGGGGGTGAATCAATATATTATATATCTTCTTTCTTAATCAAATTCTTTTTCTTTAACCACTTAACCACACATTCAAGATATGCAATAAAATTGAAACAATAATATGCACCACACGAGAGAGAGAGAGAGAGAGAGAGAGAGATAGAGAGAGATTAGATTTTTACGTAAAAACCCAAAGTGAGAAAAACCATGGAGAACAATCTCAAGTATATGAATGAGCACCAACTCAAATTATAAAGTTTGCAAGCACCAACTCCTTTGCAGAGCACCAACACGACAACTATTTGTGATCACCAACCCATATGAGCACCAACCCCTTGCAAAGATTTGTGAGCACCAACCCACAGGAGCACCAACCTCTTTTGTGTATAAAATACAACTATCTCTCAATGTTGCTTACTCAAAAAATAATAGAACTCTACAATGTCTCTTGATTTTCTCTCTTCGAAAATAAATACAAACCATGCACTCTCTTGCATATTACAAATAGCTTCTCAATCCTTTATTTATATCTTTCCAAATAATCTTTGTCATTCACCTTTTGTGACCCTTCAATCCTCATGGAAAATAGTGCCAAACTTACATGACCCTTCATATCCTTGCATATGAAAATTCATATGATGACCCTTCATACACAAAATCATCCTTTTCTATTTTGTCTTTATCTTGGCGACTTTTTGTATTCCTCAAAGTTTCTTTTCATGAAAAAATATGCCATCCCCTCTTTTGTCTTCACATGGTGACTCCTAGAATTCCTCAAGATGAATCTTCATGAGAAAATGTTACCCATTCCTCTTTTTTATTTTACCCCATGACTCTTTGACTTCTTTATGGGCCCTATTTTGACTTATATGTAACCAAAAATATATTTACTAATATTAACACACATTAGCTAAGACATGAATATTAAAAACACCATTAAATACAATGAGAAATTTATCACCAATAATGCTAGACCTTTGACATCAATGACAATATTTATAACAATATCTCCTTTTGTCATTGATAACAACCTCAAACTAAAATTGCCACATCCTGAAACTTGCACATACTACCATTTGAAAAACATATAGTGAATCTCTCTTACTGTAGAAACCTTTACCTATTCCCTATACCTATTTATGTACCTATATTTATAATTGTACTTGTTATTCTCCCCCTTCGACATCAATAGAAAAAGGCCTATCTGGAGCTAGTAATTAGCTCCCCCTCAACTGATGTTGAACCTCAATCACAAAAAGTAAGAGAAATTACTCCCAACTTCTCCAGCAGATACTCAAATGTATCTTTTGGTATTGCCTTTATGAAAATATCTATAATTTGCTCTGTAGTATTGATATACTCCTTAACCTGTTGATTTACAATCTACTCTCTCAAAAATCTATATCTAATGGGAATATGTTTTGTTCTTGAACACATCACTAGATTATTTAAAATATTAATAGCACTTATGTTGTTATAAAAAAATAGAAATAGATTCATCATATTTTACCTTGATATCTTCCAAAGTTTACTTCATCCAAAACACTTGAGTACAACATAATACCATTGCAATATATTCTATTTCAGCTGTAAAAAGTGATACTGAATTCTGTTTCTTACTTAGCCATGATACTAAGATATCACCAAGGAAGAAATCTCCTCCACTTTTACTCTTTCTATCATCCAATTACCCTATCTAATCTAAATTTGTATAAGCAACCAAAGTAAAATCTCTATTATGGGATATCACAATCTATAATCTAATATCCTTTTGATATATTTGAATATTCTCTTCACCAACTGAAGATGGCTATCTTTTGGAGATGACTGATATTTTACAATCATACCTACTGCATGTATGATGTCTAATCTCGATGATGTCAAATATAAAAGACTACCAATCATAGATATATACAAATATTGATCTCTAATAGGTGAATCTTCATTATTGCTCACTTTATTTCATGTACACATTGGTGTGCCAACTAGTGCACAATTCTCAAAACCAATTTTTTTCAATATTTCTTTGGCATATTTATTTTTAGTTATGAAAATTCTTTTATTTGACTAAAATATTTACAATCCTAAGAAAAATGACAATTCTTTAAGCATAGACATCTCAAATTCTTTTTGCATATTATTAAATTTTTTTGGTCATCTTTTCAATGTTTCCTCTAAAATGATGTCATCAACATATACCATAATAATCAATTGATGCTCACCTTCTATTTTTACGTAGAGATTACTGTCAGCAAATCCTCTCTTGAAACCTTGATCATGCAGGTACTTATCAAGTCTTACATACCAAGCTCTAAGAGCTTGTTTCAATCTATATAATATTTTTTCCAATATGCATACATGGGTACTTATATTTGAGAGAATAAATCCCTTAGGCTGCTCAATGTAGACCTTTTCTTCTAGATTCTTATTTAAGAAAGTAAATTTGACATCCATCTGAAACACTTTAAAAATTTTAAACACTACATATGCAATAAATATTCTAATAGCCTTTAGCCTTGCCACTGGTATAAAAGTTTCTTTAAAATCTATTTTCTCAATTTGAACATATCTTTTACATACTAATCTTGCTTTATTCCTGGTCACTTCTCCATTTTCATTCAACTTATTTCTATAAACCTATTTTGTTCTTATCACATTGTGATTTTTTGGTCTAGGCACTAATTCTCAAGTATCATTCTTTTCTATCTGATTTAATTCTTCATCCATAACTTTAAACCAATGCTTATCATGTCTAGCTTCTGAAAAATTTCTAGGCTGAATTTTGGATAACATAGAGAAATTAACTTGCTCAGATTCACTTACCATCATTCTTCTGGTGTAAATTCCTTCATTTATGTCCCTGATGATGTCACTTTCACTATGATTTATTTAAACATATTAAGATGGAGTTTTTATTATAATATTTATAATCTTTATTTTTACAAGAATAACAAAGAAATATACCTTCATCTGATTTAAATTCAAATTTCTCAAATTTTTTGTCGGTTCTCTTTATGAAACATTTATTGCCAAAATTTTTAAAATAATCAACTGTTGTTAGTTTGTCTTTCTATAGCTCATAAGGAGTCTTGTCAGTATTGACTCTCAATAATGCTCTAGTTTGAACAAGCACTATTGTAGAAACTACCTCTCCAATATTTATCTAATATCTTGGATTTATTTAGCATTGTCCTCGCCATCTCTTGAACTATTATATTTTTTTACTCAATTACTTCATTTTGCTATGAAGTTCTGGCTGTTGAATAATGTCTCTTTATTCCATAGTCTTCACAAAACTTAATAAATTGATTTGACATGAATTATCCTTCTCGATTTGATCTTAGACACTTAATTTTCAAGTTGATTATATTTTAAATTAATGCTTTGAGTGTTTTGAAATATCTGAAAGCTTTTGATTTAAAAAAATATTACTCAAGTCATACGTAAAAAATTATTAATAATCAACATGAAATATTTTCACCTTGAGTACTTTGAGTTCTCATAGATCTACACAGATCAGTGTGAACAAGCTCTAACATCTGAGTGGTCGAGTACTCTTTTGTTTTAAACCACCTTCTAGCTTGCTTCCTGAGTTGACAAGGCTCATAAAACGTGTTTGGATGGCTTTGTAATCTTTGAAAAAAAATTGACTGCTTGATTTTTACTAATGTTGACAAGATTTTTAAAATTTATGTGACCTATTCTCCTATGCCATAACTAAATTTCTTCAATCTAACTCAAATAGCATCTTTGACCTTTGATGTCTGATAACATATACAAATTATTCCTTGTTCTTTGAGCATTTGCAATCAACACATGCAAATTTTCTCTTAATTTTACAATATTCTGTATAAAACTTTAGTGTGTGCCCCTGATCACCTATTTGACTTATACTCAAAAGATTACGCTTAAGACCTTATGTATACAAAACATTTTTAGTTTTAGTTCTATCATTATCTAAACTTAGTGTGCCTTTTCTAACAATTCTGATAGTAGTATTATCTCCAAATTTCACTGTGTCACCATTGATCTTTTTTAAAATTATGAACTTACTTTTGTCTCTTATCATGTGCCTCGAACATCCACTATAAATGAACCATGAATTTTATTTATTTCTTACATGCAACGTTGTCTGTACCAACATAGATTTTTCAGGTTGTTTCTTCTGCCATCAATTTGTCTAAACTTTCTTCTTGATGAATAAAACATTGAAACTCTGGTCCTTTTTGACTGAATCAAACACACTTCTAAAATACTGGGCTATGTATCTAAAATTATTACACTTGTAACATATTATGGCCTCTTCATTAAATCCTAATAGAGGAGCAAAAGAGTTGTGGCTTCCACTTGACTCTGCATGACTTTCTTTCTCCTTATTTTTAAAATTGTTAACCTTTTTTCGACATTTTATTTTCTTATGACCATATCCATTACAATAAAAATAATAACCATAAAAATAAGATCTATTTGTGTATCTATGACCTAATTATTTTTTGTAGCTATGTTTCCTCTAGCCTTCTTTGTTTGAGATATCCTCTGTATTCTTAACTTCTTTCCTTTTTATTTATTCTGGTGTAAGAACTTCAACATAGCTCTTTCCTTTTTTTTTCCTTGTAAAAATAGTGGCTTTTCTTTTCTCTTTTTCAAATCTAATATCTGTCTTATTTGACATTAATATTTGATTTTATAATATCTTATTCAACATATTAGTGATATTCTCAAATTTTAAATCATTGAATACTCTATCATTGATTACTTTATTTGTTTTCTCAAGATCTGCTTTTAAAGAAGCAATTTTAATAACATACTTTTCACATTTTTTACTTAATATTTTCAACTATGTCGTTAGATCTTCTTCATTCTTTTTATCTTCTTCAAAGTGTGCTTGTAGATCTTCAATTATTTTTTTTATTCTTTTTCATTTTTCTCAATTTGGAGCTTTAATTTTTTATTCTTCTTTTCAAGAGCTTTTAACTCTTCTAAGACATAAACAAGTTCTCCTAAATTCACTTTGACTTCATCATGTTCTTCTTGATCATCTATACTTTTACTTGCAAAGACATCTTTATATATGGCCATAAATAGAATCTCTTCTTCTGAATTACTAACTCCACTATCTTTGGCTGAGCTAAGATATTTAAAATATAAACTCTTCTTCTCGAATTCTTTCTTGAATTTTTTTTTTTGAAATTCTTCTTGTATGTAGACTTTTCTTCTTCATTATCACCATTACCTTTATTTGGGCACTTAGTTGTAAAATGTTTAATATTTTTACAATTAAAACATTTGAAAGGTAATTTTTTAAAGATTTATCTATGCCTTTTTTTGAGTTATGAATGAATAGAGCTCTGTTATCATCTTCATCTCTCTAGAACTATCACTTGATTCTTGAATTTTAACCTTCTCTTTCTTTTATGTCTTGAAAGTAGCTTCTCTCTTTGATGATTTCTCTTATTCGATCCGCATATCATATACCGTAAGAATACCATGTAGCTCATCCATATTTAGCTTGGGTAAATTTTTCATCTCTTCAATTACCAAAACTTTTGCATCATATCTCAATGATAGAGATCTCAAAAAAATTTGAACCACAATTGATTCTTCTAATTTTTCTCTAAGACCTTGACTCTGATTGACTATTTGATCAACTCGCAAAAGATAACTTAATATATTTTCTTCCTCTTCCATCTTCAAACTCTCAAACTATCCTCTGAAAGTCTGAAGCTTAACTGGCTGAACGTTTCCATCACCTTTGTAAACATTCTCAAGTTTTACTCGAGTTTCATGAGCATATTTATATTGCATAACTTTAACAAATTTTGATCCACATAAAATAATATTTAAGGTTTTAGCATTAATTTTACTTTCCTTCTTTTCTGTCGAAGTAGTTACAAGTGTCTGTAACTCTTCATATTTCTCCACCACTACTTGTCAAATGTCAAATCCAAGGGCCATCAAATAAATCTTCATCCTTATGCTAAAAAAATATAATTTATTCCATCAAACAAAGGTGCTTTATTTATAGAAAAATTGTCATGTGATCTAGCCATCATGCTTTTCTAATTTACCTTCAAGCTATAATTTTTTTTAAAAAAGAACTTGCTCTGATACCAATTGTTAAGAATGAAATATACTGAGAGGGGTGAGGTGAATCAATACATTATATATCTTCTTTCTTAATCAAATTATTTTTCTTTAACCACTTAGCCACACATTCAAGATATGTAATAAAATTGAAATAATAATATACACCACACAAGAGAGAGAGACACCAGATTTTTATGTGAAAACTAAAATTAAAAAAAACTATGAAATAATCTCAAGTATATGAATCAACACCAACTCAAATTAAAAATTTCACAAGCACCAACTTACAAGAGCACCCACTCCTTTGTCGAGCACTAAGACAGTAACTATTTGTGAGTACCAACCCACAGGAGCACCAACCCCTTGAAAATATTTGTTAGCACCAACCCCTCTTGTGTATAAAACACAACTATCTCTCAATGTTGCTTACTCAACAAATGATAGAACTCTACAATATCTCTTGCTTTTATCTCTTCGAAAATAAATACAAATCATGCACTCTCTTGCATATTATAAATAGATTCTCAAGCATTTATTTATAGCTTTCCAAATGACTTTTGGCATTCACCTTTTGTGACCCTTCAATCCTCATAGAAAATGACACTAAACTTGCATGACCCTTCGTATCCTTCTATTTGAAAAGTCATATGGCGACCCTTCATAAACAAAAACGTTTTTTTCTTTTTTGTCTATCTTGATGACTTTTTGTATTCCTCAAAGTGTTTATTCATAAAAAAATGCACAATACCTTTTTTTGTCTTCACATGGTGACTTTTAGAATTAATCAAGATGACTCTTCATGAGAAAATGCATCTCATTCATCTTTTATCTTTTATCCTGTGACTCTTTGACTTCTCCATGGGCCCTCTTTTGACTTATATGCAACCAAAAATATATTCATTAATATTAAATAAATATTAACACACATTAGCCAAGATATGAATATTAAAAATACCATTAAATACAATGGGACCTTTATCACTAATAATGCTAGACCTTTGACATCAATGACAATATTTTCAACAAATATAAATTTTGACTACCATAAATGTATTACACATTTTACAAACAAGTGTTTCAAGCTAACACATAGGATACAAGACCTTGTTGATCTTAATAATATTGAGCTAATCACACATATAGAGGAATTTAAACCATAATAAAATGACAATGCAAAACTAAAAATATTTAGTAATCTATTTCCAAACCATGGTTTAACAAAAAAATCAAAAAATTTAGAGGTACATCATATGTATAATGTGCATTCTCCTCCTAAGACATATGGACATCTAATATATGAAATTATTGGTAGATATATAAGCACATTAGTACAATGTCTTGTGGTCACATTTGATGATGGCAAAATTAATGATGATGCTTCAGATAAACATGCACTCTTTGTTTGAGTTTACATCAATAAACAACCTATACACAATGTCATAATAGACAATGAGTCAAGTGAAAATGAATGTATAATGACACTACTTTATAGTATTGGGTACATGGAGAAATATTTGAAATCTAAATAAAAAATAGTCAAAATGTTTGATAGACATACAAAATAATCTTGGGCATATAATGTTACCTCTTTAAGTGGGTTCAAAAACAATGTCTACTCCATTTATAGTTTTACCAAGCACATGGGTCTTTAATATGTTATTAGGACACCTTTGGATATAGAAATTTTGTGCAATACCATCAAAAATATATAAATGACCCAAATACATGCATTGTAGTCAAGTGGTCAAAGTTCACGACATTTGATATTAGTACCATTTATATTTAATGACAACTTCTCCTTTTCCTCCCATACCACCACTGTAGTTGGTGTTGAAACATAATCAAGATCGTACTGGAAAGACAATATTGACACCTATTCAAGAGCACAATATAAAGATAATTAGTGCACCCATTCAAAATCATAATACAAAATTAATTATTGCACACATACAAAATCTTTTTATATAATTATTAAGAAGGAAAGTGGTACACCCTCCTAAATAATAAGCTTCATATCAAAGGGTTACTCAAGGTTTAAAGACATCTAAATATTCTATACTACGTCTTAATGAACTACCTCAGATAGTTCAATGTTTCCACAATAAACACGAGTAATGAAACCTTATACTATAAAACAAACTCCAAGTCTTGCACATTCTCTAGTTATACATCCTTTAAACAATACTATGAATAATGATCAAGATAGTTACATTACAACCCCTTATGACACCTTTTCAGATTCTGATTCATCTACAGGGAGCACTTTTTTGTCCACAAAAATTCATCTTCAACAATGATCCAATCATGCACTATGGCCCTCCCATTGATGGGATCATAGGCTAGTTTCTTTTAAAACATCAAAAATACAAAAAAAAATTAATATTTAAAATATGTTAAAAATTCTAAAAAATGTCAAATATATAAAAAAACAAAAAATATTCTAAAAAACAAAAATCATGCCCTGAGATAACATAACTTGTTTTTTTACTTCTTTACATATGTTATTTACAACATACTTTGGTTGATAACATATTCTTTTTCTAACACACATGTATTTCACAAGGTATATGAGTGTGATGCAGGACATGCATTATACATGGACTTTTAGAAGTTGGATTCCATTCTACCCAAGGGTCATGTCTATGTTTGGGGCATCTAATTCTATAGGTAACATTATTAACATGTTTTACTTTAAGAGTAGTGGTATTTTCATAGATTATTTAAACTATAGTGAACGTTTTTGGATGCAACTATGTGAGTGATTTTAGATATATCTTTCTATGACTTTTATACCATGTTGAGCTACATATACTATAAATTTCTTGCTAATTACTCATATTTTACATTATGCTACATGGATATGCTACTTTGTTATGATATGACATTGATATATATGGATGGAATAAATTAGTTTTCACTTGTTTTATACTCATTTGATGTCGTTACTTTCTTATATAATAGGTTAGACATAAATTTGTTATTGTGTGTGGCCCTTGACCTTTGTGTGCAAATTGCTTGAATATCTCTATGATATTTTTTACTGATATGTGCAACATTTGAACATGTCTATTGATTGTGACCCTTGGCCCTTTGTTGTGTATGAAATTTGAGCACATCTCTTGTTTGTGACATTCTTAATGTATTTTATGAGCTAATCTTGACCTTATTTATTATGACATATTCATGTTCATTGTATGCATCCCTTGGCATTATTGCATGACATTGTATGTTGTGCTTGTTGAGATTGATTAATGGTGCCATGATCCATATCATGCACTTTTACCATAGATTCTGCTCTGAAGATTATTATTTTTATTGCATGTCTTATTTATATATCTATCTAGACATGACACTTATATACCTTCCATTCAATATGTTACATTTATGCTTAAATGATAATTACATTATTATGATGGCATTCTCCACATGATTCCATGAATACACATGATTATATCTTTATCACATGATAAAATTAACTCTTCTTTTAATATGAGTGACTTGCAGGGTACTTCCCTCATCTCAAAAAAGGGTTTGTGAAGATATCAGTTGTCTGATCAGTAGTTGAATAATATATTGGATCAAGTGTTATATTCAACATCAACATTCGTAGATAATGATATTTGACATCTATATGTTTTGTTTTGACATGGAATAATAAATTTTTAGACATTTTAATTACACTTTGATTATCAATTTATAACTGTGTAGGAGCAATTTGAAAAATTTGAAGATCTTCAAAAATGCACCATAAATAAACAATTTCTTTAGAAGCATTTTATGCTGCAATGTATTCTAATTCTACTAATGAATTTCCCACTGTATCCTAATTCTTACAACACCACACAATGACTATTGAACCCATATGCATAGTGTACCTTATTGTGAACAATTTATCATCCACACATCCATTAAAATATGCAATGTAATATCCAACAAGTTTGAAGTTATTGTTGTGGCAGTACTCAAGGCCATATTTTTTTAATTCCCTAAAGACAACTAAATACTCTTTTTGTTGCATGCCAATGAATTTCTCTAAGCTCAAGCATAAACTTAGATAAAATTTCAACTGCAAAAAGGGCACTACCATCGTCATGGTAGTCATTAAGTATATCAAACCTCCTACTAACTATTTGTATTTGGTGTCATAAAAAAAGGCACTACCATCATCCTTAGATAATTTCAATTTACTTCCATGGGAGTGAGGGTAGGTTTGAAATCATTCATGCCAAACCTATTTAATAACTCAGAAATATATTTAGTTTGTGAAATGAAAATACTTTGATCTTTTTGAGTAACTTCTATGCCTAGGTAATAGTGAAGAAGTCAAAAATCTGTCATCTCAAATCCATCTGTTAGTTCTTTCTTCACAAACTTGTTATGGTTTTCATCATTTTCTGTGATAAACAAATCATCGATATAAAGAATAATAATTATCAATTTTTTTTTTTGCACTCGAATATAGAGAGTATCATAAGATTCACTAAGTCTAAATCCAATTTTTTGTAAGTAGGAATCCATTTTTTTTATACCAAGCCTTGGGTGATTGTTTGAGACCATAGCTTTGAAGAATTTACATACTTTGTATTCTGCACCTACTTTCTCAAAACCTTGGGATTGTTTCATATACATTTCTTCCTATAAATCACCATTAAAAAAATCACTTTTGACATCCATTTGATGTACTTTCCAACCATTTTGTGTTGCTTATACAACAACCATACAAATAGTGTGTCATTTGTCAGTTGGTGCAAACATTTTTTCATAATCAATACCTTCTTGTTGCACATAACCTTTTGCAACAAGTCTTGCCTTACATTTATCAATAGAGCTATCTAATTTATATTTGACCCTATAAACCCATTTATATTTACATCTAATGGGTTGAATATGTAGAGGAGAATCAACCAAAACCCAAGTATTATTTTTAAGAATGACATCATACTTAATTTGCATTGCAGTTTGACAAACCTGTTTAGTAGAGGCCTCCTCAAAAGTGGATGGCTCAGTGGAAGAATTAGTAACAACCATTGCATAATTCACCTGTTTATGAGAACTCATGTGACATGGTAGACCAACTTCATCTAATTTCAGGTCAGAACAATTACTTTGAGCCCATTTTGGATACTTGTCTAAATTTTTAAGATTAGGAACACCAAAATTCTCTTCATGTACACCAGCTAAAGGAATATAATTTTCAACATTTTCTAAGTCATTATCCTATAAAATATTAGCGGAAGTATAAGAAATGGAAGGGATACTAGTCTCATACCAAAACCTATGAGACTTAGCCTCATTATTCAATCCCTTAGTATGTTTTTTGAATCTTCCTCTCTAACCTGTCAAATTATGAGTCAATATCTATAGTGTTCATAATACCAAATTCATCAAACATCACATCATTTCTCACTATGAATTTTTCTATATCATGTGCAACCAAATGATACTCCTTTTAATTTTCAAAATACTCAAGAAAGATGCATTTTTTACTTTGTGGTTTCAACTTATTTCTATGTTTAGTAGGAACTAAAACAAAACAAAGACATCCAAAAAATTTCAAGTGTTTAAATTTTGATTTAAACCCATACCAAGCCTCATATAGGGTTTTACCCAAAAGTGTAGTTGTAAGAGACCTGTTTCTCAAATTTATTGTGATACCAAAGGCTTTGACCTAAAACTTATCATCAAGCTGTTTATAGTGCAACATAGTTCAAATTGTGCCCTCTAAAGTCTTGTTTATTCATTCATAGACTTGATTCTACTATGGAGTATAAACATTATTGTATTGCTGATGGATTTCATGTTCTCGACAATAATTTAAAAATTCATTCAAAGTATACTCATTGCCATTATTTGAATGAAGAGTAGCTAAGTGTGAACCCATTTATTTTTTAACTAAGTGTAACCAATCAACAAACTTAGTGAAAACTTCTGATTTGTTATTCATAAAAAACACCCAATTCAACTTAAAAAAATGATCCGTAAATAACATAAAATGTCTACACCCTCCAATGGATGACTTCATGTCACAAACATCATTATGAAATAATTTCAAACATCTATTGGCTCGCCATGAAGAGTTCTTATAAATTTTTTCCTATTCTATTTGCCTAAAACACATGGTGCACAAATAATACTATCTTTGCAAAAAGTGGGCAAACCATTCACTATACCATATCTCTGTAAGTCCACCAAAGAGTGAACACTCAAATTTTCATAGTGAAGATGCCACAACCATTGTGTAGACATAGTACTTATTCCTGTATCAACAATTGACGTAGTTCCACTATGGGAGGAACCACTTTACAATGTAAACAAACTAAATTTCCATCTTTATAACTTGTATACATGGTTTTGTATCCATCTTTTATTGAGTTAATATAAATGAGTCCATTTTCAAGCACAATTTGATAACCCTTCTTAAAAATAATTACCAAGTAAAGAAGATGTTTTTGCAATGTGAGAACATACCTAACATCATCCAAATATTTGGTAGAACCATTAGGAAGCATAATTCAAATAAACCCAAGTCCATGTGGAGTATGCATAGACTTATCTATTAAGGATATGGGAGTGAGAAATGCTTCTTTGAAATTCCAAAATAAGTCTCACCTGAATGTCATGTGTTTGGTTGCTCTTGTATCTAAAACCTACACATCTGTGAACTCATCTTTAGCCTCATATTCCATATAAGCAATGTTCCCTAAAGCAGTGAATGTAGATTCATGAGTAACATCTAACTCATGATAATCATGACCAACATATTAAGCAGAGTTAGACTTAATCACTTTTTATGGCCTCTAAATTTTATTAAAAAGAATCTTACACTGAGAAGTAAGACCAAATTTCTCATATCTATGACATTGAATGTTTGATCTATCTTGACCTCTGCCTCTATAAGAGTTATGACCACACCCTCTACCACTCATCTTATTTGAATGAGAATATCTATATTGTTGATTTGAATAGTTGTTTTCATTATATCCTCTACCTCTGTTTTTAAATTTGCCTCCTCTATAACCTCTAGCCCTTCTATAACCTTGCCCTCTATAGTTTTGTTGACTAGAAGAAGAAGAAATATGATTGGAATCTATAACATGGGATTCCTTGATTTTCTTGGATTTCTTGGTTAGAGAGAGGTCATGCTGAATAAACAACTCAATCAATTTATCAAAATTTATGCTTATGATCTTGTTAGAGACATGTAGCATTTACACAAAAAATTTATAGGATACAAATAATCCTTTCAATGCATTAGTAACATGAGATTATCATCTAGTTTACCAAACCCAACCTTAGTACACTCAGTAGCAATATTCTTCAACTTATACATGTACTTTTCTATATCCCCATCTTCATCTAATGACAAAATAAACAACTGCATGTGCATATCTATCTTCTTATGCTTGAAATTTTTATCATACAAGCCAGATAAAGTCCTTTATGTAGTGTAACTATGAGGAGAGTTTACAATATGAATATAACTATCTCTAATCCAAAAACACTTGATTAACGCTAGGTCCTTAGAATCACACATATTACAAAATATCAAGTTTAGAGTGTTCTGTAGGTAACACATGGTTTTCACTCTTCACATCTCATAATTCATTGAAAATTAATGAAGCTCCATCAAATGTTTCCAATCAGTGTAACTGAAAGTCATTAAACAATCACTATCTGAAAACAAATTTTGAATTTTCAACATTTTAAAATGAAATGAAATACAAAAAATAAAAGAAAAACACACTCACAAAACACTTTGGACAAAACAATGTTTCTATAGGATTTTTCACTTAACCTCCACATAAAACAAAAGAGAGATTTTTGATGGGTTTTGTACTTAACCTCATCATAAACAAAAGATCTACACCCTTATTTCACCAAAGAAACACACAACTATTGCTTTTCTCCAACTAAATTTTACTCTTTTACACAAATTATGCCCTTTACAATATTCAAAACATATAAAAGATTCTTAAAAAAAATAGAATATTCCTCCAAAAAACAAACCACCAAATAGAAAATTTGACTAAAATAGGGATTTGAATTCCAGATCTTCAACTTCTAAGGGTTCTTATAAAATTATCTTTTCTAATTGCTCTATGAGCCTTTACAAGAGATATAAGGAGAAACATATATTTAACACTAATTTTTGGCTCTATGAACATTAAAAAAATTTACTTTCCCAAATAAAAATTAATCATCCATGATTTTTTTTTGAAAAGGGTAAAAAGCCTTGTTATTTGGTGGGCCACCTAAACCTTAATATTTCATCAAACTTTATCAAAACTTTGGCAAATGATTTTTTTTAAAATTTTTTCAGCTTCCTTCCAATGCCATGCTTGTAATCTAGATGCCATGGTTGATAATTTATTTTTTAAAACTCTTTCTTTGTTGTACCAGGTCATACAAATCCATACAAGCCATACAAAAGAGGTTTTAAATAATTTTGAGCAGATTTAAACTACTAAAAAAAGATTTTGTACAAAATGAATGATGGTCGCAATATGTGGGACACCATGGAGGCTATATTAGTGCTCAAGGAGGCCGTACAAGCTCATAAAATGGGTTTAGATGATTTCAAGAATGTTTAAAACCATATTTTTGGCATTAAAAGACTAAAACTGAGTAAATTCCAAACAATTTTTTTTCACAAACATATGGAGGTTATACCACTTTTGCATAGAGATTTTCCAAGCTTTAAAAACCATACAAATGGCTTATTGGGCATATTTTTAAGAATTGGAATCAAACAAATAACTTCTACAAGTTTCAACAGGGAGAATCACAGTGCAAAAATGGAATATTTTTTTTGGTGTTTCAAGCATACAACCATAAACTTAATTTCTCAATGTATTATTAATTTTTCAAATTCCTCCAATCACAAGCTTTGAAAAAAATTATTTAAAAAAAATGATATTTGAATAATTTTCAAATGTTCACACTAAAGTTTAATCAAATGGCATACCTTAATTTTGTAGAATTAATTTCACGTAAGCCTTCCTTATCCAATCACGTGAATTATTTAACCTCTTCTTTTACCTGAGATCACCACACTTCCTTTACCGTGCTCTTATACCAGTGATATCACTCAAATTAATTCAACCAACAAAAAATCACTTAGCGTAAATCTTGTGCTCACTGAAGCAGATCCACAAGCATTTTATTAATAACAAGAAACAAATACATAAAAAGGGTGTCAATATGTCATTAACCCTTTTACTCACACAAACATGAATATATAGTTTTTACCTATGACTGGTAAAAATCAACTAAATAAATAACCAACTCTCCACAAAAATTCAACTCGTAAGTTTTATTATTAACTTAAACTATAAAACCAAACTAAGTAAAATGACTATGATTTATTAAAGATGGTGTCTTTATAAATAAAGATGCATGCCTCTTTATATTTCATTATTATCTAACAATCTAAATTAAGGTTAAGAATTTGGAACAAGTCCTAACATAAGCAACCTTTTTATTCTTTGAAAAGTTGTTGCTTAATCTAAGTGTCTCTTCACGCCCTTTCAAACAAGGGCAAAATATAGACATTTAATTCTCATCACTGTTGTATCAAAATTTCAAGTCAGAATGACTTCCCATAATAATGTACAAACTAGACCAAAAACCTTTGAAATGTTATAATTCATCCACACACGTCACGTGCAATTTTTGAAACATATTGATGTATCCTTAATTTGGGGCAGTGCATTGTAACCAACTATCAGCTTTGCTTAATTCAATACAAGTCAAATTACTTCTTTGCAATCAACTTTCTGGATTAATTAACTGAAATGAATATTTAAATTTTGAAATTGTATAAATCACCTAAAGGTTAATTATGATTAATTAGCTAAACAAAATAAATCAATTGGCTAAACAAACAATCCATGAAAATTAGTCGATTATTTAATTATGTCATATTCAAAATTCAACAAATATTTGAATCATGACATCATCAAAAAATTGTTATGCACTAGATATTAATTGAAATAAATATCTAAATTAAGGCAAGCCATGCCTCATTAATACAACCTCTTTTCAAAATAATCAATGCATTTACCTCAAATATTAAATTTATTTGTAGCCATTCATCTTGATCTTGATCCTAAGGCCACAATCAATCTGCAAAACGTATAAATACCAAGGCCATCACTTTTTCAACAAGATTTTTAATGTAAATAAACTATGCATAAATCCACCTAAAGCTTCATTTATTTCTTTAAAATCATTTGCAAACAATTCCAATGGTGCTTGAGGAGATGTTGGTGGCTCTTACTTAACGACATTGCTAAAAACTTTGAACTTTATATCTAAGCACAATCATGTATGTGAGCCGAATTTGAAGGAAAGTCCATCAGGAAAGGATAACTCATCTTGTTTATGTTTTTTATTTATTTTTTGCTTCATAGACCTTGCTGAAATTGAGAAGCCATGCTTGTGGTGTTACATTTCATGATTTATTTATTTTTTGAATACTAACAAGAGAAAATAACTCCCTTCTACCTGTGGTTTACACTCACATCCTCATGAATGTGGGATTATCTTCCCTAATGACCCAAAGAGACACCTAAGCAAGCTTAATAAACATGTGTAGGAAAAAACCATTAAATGAAATAAAAATCTACACTTACAATTTTTTATGTTGCAATACCTTAATAAAATAATCTTAAGAAATATTAAGGTTTCCTAACAACATTTTCCTTAAGCATTGACTTATGGTAAGGCTAAGTACTATATTCCATCAAACTTAGTTCATTACACCAAAAACAACACCTTAGTTAATTATACAAAATAGTACAAATATTAAATCATCATAGATCTTATATCCCATGTGTTTTTTGAGGTAAAGAACAAGTGAAATAAGAAATCACAACAATCATACTTATAATTCTAAATCATGCATTAGAATCTATTGAGACTCATACCCTTAGTCTCTCAATCTCTTACTAACAAGTATATCTCACAACAATAATCATCTTCAACATGGAAATTAAGTATCAATTAATTGACCAAAGCATTCACCACGTTCTTACCACTACAACATATATCTCTAATAATATTAAATAGTAAAACAAAAAATAATGATTCGTAGTATCCTTTTCACTTAAGAAAATGGTGATTCTAATCCATACTCTAATTATTTATCACTTCAATTGAAATAAAAAATCAACAATGATTTGGCATATATTTGTATTATATTATGCTTCCACATTATCTATTTTGGTAAAAGGTAACCTTCATGATATCATCTTTTTACAATCCAATATGATGGACTAGAGTAAGATTAGAAAAACACAATTTACTCACCACTTACCTATAAGGTTAGTCACAATTGAACTAAAACAATCTTCATTGAACATAGTTAGCTTCGTGATCCTTTATTCCGTGCTTATATAATTTCCAAAAAATCAATACACAAGAATTCTGGGCAGAATTTATAATGCTACAAACTTCACCAACTTTTAAACCTCTACTGACAATGAGAAAACATACCCTATAGTGCTACAAAGAAACATGAGTTTTAAATCATTAATTATCAATTGGAAACATACAACCATACCATTTTATAATAAACCACACTCATTCCATTAAGAAAATAGTAGCATGATTTACCATTAAAATAAGACAACTTAGATACCAAAGCAAACATTTGAACATTGTTATATTTTACAAGAATCCAAAGATTTTGTCAAATTTGATTGGAAACGGATAACCAAAAACCTGCTTTTTGTATAATCTTCAAGTGAAAATTAAACACTCAATATAAATATTATAATTTAGACTCTCTGATTCAGACACTCTACTTGCGACACCCCCATTTTAAACACTTTCAACACCTTTTTCTTGACACCCTAATTCATTATTAGTCATCACTATTATCCCTAATTCAACCATTAGTACCCCCTAACATCCCTAATCATATCATCACATCGCAACCCTAATCTCGTCATTCTATAACTCCAATCTCGTCATCAACATCCCTATCCAATTCACCCATCACACTATCACCCCCCAATTAATTAATCACATTATCTTGTTGCACATTAAACCTTGTCTAATCCCACCAAAAGAAAATCTAGATTAATTGACTAATTAATCATATTAGTTAGTTGATTAATTCTAATAAGAAAATCCATGCATATCATAAATAAATAAATAAAATCATAATAAATCACATCACTCAATTAATAAATCAAGTCATCACATCATCCCATCTGAAATCATATCACTCCAAATCCCAAGTCTCACCTCACTTAATCTATGGTCAAATCCCCAAATCCCTAAATCCAAGACAAAATATAATCAAACCTATCTCTCAATAAATCAAGGGCATGCTTTTGAAACCCCTCACATTTATGAGCCAACTTCCCACATTCAATGAGGAATTTGAGTCAATTTTAGCGCTTCATTTTGAATCAGATATGACCGTCCATTCCCTCTTCCTAAAATTTATAAATAACACTCTCCTCCCTCACTTATACCAAGCCATGGTAGCCTAATGAGAATAAATCTAAATTATAAATCAAGCTAAAAGAGCCTTGAGGAGATCATGCTAGTTTGAGTATCCATCATCAACATCATCCAATCAATCGTCAATCAACCAAGGGGGCATGCCACCAAATTGGTTGCACATCACCAATTGAGAAACCACATCTATTTGCAATCCAAGCATAATATTCACAATAAAGGAGGTGATACATTGGTAGGTGAAGTTAAACTATTTGTTTGTTCTCTTTTATGTGCAATATGAAGTACATTGTTTTGTTAAAGAGTAGGAATTTCATGTTTGCATAAGTTTCTATTGAAATTTCTCTAACATTTTCATGTGCACAATAATTTTAAGCCTAAATGATCACACACAATTTACTAAATGTATCATATCCTAGTAATTACCTCATTCAATCATAATTTAGTTTTGGGACTTCAATCGAAATGCATTGATGCTACATAAGTCAAGTAATACTTTAAACTAATAGTCCAATTTCAAACCAAAAAAAATAAAAAATAATGTTTTACAATTTTATAGGGCATAGCCAAAAACACAACTATACAAAGTAAAAACATTCCTTCTTTGTATCAACCAATTCCCAAATAACCATTCAAACCAAACATCCTAATTCCTCATGTTCAAGTAAATTTCAAACTTCCAACCTTATTTTTAGTGAGTAATAATTCCCATAAAACAAGATCAGGAAAGATCCATCTACATACTCAACACAAAGTCTAATAATAAAGACTTGTTTATGGTCTGAATTCATATGATATCAATCAAGGAACATGCTAACAGTCAACATAGATAACATTATGCGAACTCTACATTGAACAATTCCAATGATAACTGGATAAGTCATGATATTCAAATTAAAATGCCATTTTTCAACAGTTATAAACAATCAAAACTACAAGTAAACTCTAAGTTATAAGATGTCACCAATAACTATCCATAGGATTTCCCCAAGTAGTGTCAACATGAGACAAAATAGTCCAAACATGCACAAAAACTATTTACTCACGTTTTGAATAGTCAATCAACTACATGGCTTCATTTACACTCGTAATACAAATTTCTAGTAAATGAATCATAGATTGTTAATAAGACTAGATACACAATAGTTATTAAAAACAACTATTGTAATCTCATAAAAACTTATCAAACAAGGCCAAGATATCTTAGGTTAATGAAACATACAATATCAGTCATGAAGGAGTTAAACCATTTTATATTACCTTAAGTAGTCACTTATAAAACATGATTGTTTTCATAAATACAAGTGGATGCTTACAAAAGAGTATTAAATGACTATCCTAGTGTAAGTTGGATTCAATACAAGCAACAATTACAATAAGGTCAGTATCAATAATGACTAAGCATGAACCTTCATATAATACATTGTTTAAGCAAAAATACAGATTTCATTCAAACACATATTTCCTTTTGTGCTTCAAGACATCATTGTCGTAGGGATAATTATTCCATAGTCAAGAATGAAACCTTCACATACTAGTTCACCATAATCCAACCATAAATAATGTGAAACCTAGCCTCAACCATCAATTTGGGGATGGAATAGGTCACCAAATAGAGGCTAAAAAACATAAAAGAAAATGAAAAAATGAGGGTTTAGATAGATACGATCCACCACTACAAGGTTTTTCACATGAGAAAAACTAACAAAGACCCAAAAAAACAAAGCAACATTTAACAAAAGATTCCAACTAAATATCCATGTTATATGTTAGACAAAATGCTAAATAGAATAAAAGCATTTTTCACAATAATATCACATTCACTAAGTTGATACACCAGCTAAAGAGTGAGAAACATCCAAGGCAATCAAACCCATCCAAGTTTTTAAACAAGCAACTACATTATTCATTCAATCAAAATTTAGTTAAAACTATATTATTATAACAACTATGTGATTGAAACCACTTACATGGTTGATGTGAAGGATATAGGGAGGGATAAAACCCTTCATGCAACTTACTTATCCACCTTGGGTTTCCCAAAACAATCACATTGGTAACTATATCAAAAGTAGAACCAAAACAAATGAACTTACTTTTAAATAAAATGTAGTGCTCATTGTTGCCTTATCTTTCTCTCCCTTTTTTCCTTTTCCCTTATTTTTTCTTTCTCACTCATTTAACTATCCTCTTTCCACATTTTACCATGGCATTCTTAACTTCCTCCATTCCACTACATTCTCATAAATGAAACTCTAGTAGTGGTGCTTAGTCAACCTCCATGTTTCATATGGTTTTTATAACAAACCCTACAATTTATCCCTATATATCTAACTTCTTAGCGAACAATGCAATATAAAAAATGACTTTTAAAAACAAAAAGATTTCTAAATCCATGCAATCCATGAAAAATTTAATTGAATGATTATTTAATTCAATTATAGTCAAATGTCAAACAACATAATATTGTTACCAAGGTCCCCAAAGTGACCCTTTTGAATCTCATAAGACTTTTGAGCCATATGATGACTTAGGTCAAAGTTAAATCAAAGTCTTCAGTTCATGCTTTAAAACCAATGCAACACATTTTAAAGTCTTTTAGTACTATGGAAACCTTAACATGCTTACCACCAATCATGATTCACACAAGTCAAATAAAATTTTGTACAAAGACAATGCAACATGTAATGTTGTCGTCTCATATTTTTTTTCCAATAACAAGAAAAATAATACAACCAAAGTGACACAAGTGGCTTCATGCCACTGATGGCCTTCACAAGTAATTGAAACAAATATGCACAATACTAGTCATTCACAACACAAGACAATAAGGAAAGACATGGTGGACTGAATGGATCTCTCATTTTTACCTCTTTTTCCCATATCCCTGTATGAAGCTATTTCGGCTATCTAATGGTGTATCCCAGGTTGAACCTAGCTCAACTCACTATGGCTAATCCCTGCAATCATCAAAGGCCATTAAGAGTACAAGTTTGAAAACAAATTTAAATTTATAATAACTACTAAACAAAAGTACATTTGTCTACATATATAAATGTGATATAACTAAAATATCATAATGCATAAAATAAATATTAAATAGATATAATATCAAATGTTTCAATAGTCATTTATCAAAAACTCACTATAAAAAATACATCATTATTACATGCTTTGACAAGATATGACAATGTGGTCGCATTTTATACAAATGATAAGAAAATTTCCACCCTACAACAATGAGTGAGCAAGATTAAAACTTAATGTTGGGACTAATAGGTGCCCATCTCGTACCTGAACTTGTTTAGCTTTTTAGAATCATTTAATACATAATGACAAAGATTTAAATTTTTAGAAAAATAATTAGAATCCTCCTTAAAAAGTTTTTCCAACATCATCTAATGTATTTAGGTCCTTACATTCTAATTTTAATTTATGAATGCACTTTATTAAAACAATACCACTTAAATTAATTTAAATGAAGCTAAAGAGACAATGTTCATTTAATCAAATGGACTAATTATAAGTAACTTACATGATTAAAGTTTCAATTAAAATTAAAAAAAAATCATAAAAAAAATCTTAGTAAATAATAAAGGTAAGGTCAACATTAAATTATATCCCAACCCTGGGATGAGGAGAATCTTAACTACCCATTATGTTGTAAATCATGAAATTGCCCTAATACTCCTCATGAAATTTATAAAAGAGCTTGCTTTGGCCTCATTTCCTCATTTTCATGCCAAGGTTAGAGTTCTATTTCTTTGAAGGTAGAGGGAGATGGAAGAGAGAAAACCCATGCCTTTCCTCCTCCCATTCATGCATTTCATTTAGAACTAAGTCATTTTTGGCTTCTTTTTTTCTTAAAAAAAAATATTACAGTGATTTAATATCCTTCTACTTTGTACATTTGCAGCCAAATATTCCATTATATATATATATATATATATATATATATATATATATATAGTCATCTCTAAACTATCTTTCAACTTCATCATGGTAGCCATACACATCGACACATGGAAGAGGGTTGGGCTTAAGAAAAGCCTTAACTTTTTATATATATTATTGTTTTGGATTTTCCTTAATAACTATATAGCCTTGCATACAAAGGAAGGCCATGGCTTACTAAGTATTATATATATGTATAATAGGTAACTATCTTTCAACTCCATCATGGTAGCCATACAGGGCGACACATGGAAGAGGGTTAGGCTCATAAAAAGTATTAACTCTTTTATTTTGTATTTTAAACATATTATTGTTATTGTTTTGGCTTTTACTTGACAGTTGTACATGCCTACATACTAGGGAAGGCCATATAAACAAGTGATCGCTAGGGAGTAATGTATCAGCTACCTCAGCACATATCCAAACCCATAGCTACGGGGACTACACAATCTCGACCATGGGGATTGCACCAAGCCATGTCTCCCATGGAATTGGCAAGGGTGACATTGTCATTGTTCCAACCTCAAAGAATTAAGGACATTAATGTCATCCCCTTTTCTAGTTCCATGTGATAGAGGCAGGGGTGGCTGCCGCCCCACCCTTCACACTTTTTTTTTATAAATATTTTGTGTATTAGAATTTTTGGCAAAGGTTTTTAATCTTGGAGAATCAATGTCCTTCACTTGAGAAGGAAGATGATGAGACATGGTATAAGGACCTATGTGATAAGTTGCATGGATTTTGAGTTGGTAATCGAATTGTACTCTTCATTCTAGAGCAAGTTTGATCCCTAGTGTTCTCTTCATTATGGGGCGAGTTTGATCCCTACTAAGGTGGTTGTTGCCTTTAGATTGATGTTGGTCTTTCCTTGTTTGTTGAATTTGAAAGTTTATTGCTTAGATAACATCTTACTACCTATGTAGCTAAACATCTCTTTCTTCTACTTGGTAGTGATGCACCCTTCACTTTCTACCTGTTGAAGATTTTCCCTAGATTTTTTTTCTTCTTTATTTTTAAA
The DNA here is from genome assembly GCA_037957365.1 of Torreya grandis. Taxonomy (NCBI): domain Eukaryota; kingdom Viridiplantae; phylum Streptophyta; class Pinopsida; order Cupressales; family Taxaceae; genus Torreya; species Torreya grandis. The sequence continues at coordinate 5,234,776 of JARHVA010000190.1, forward strand.
CGGTCTAGACCTTTACCTAAATTATTTCTCATAAAAAAAATAATTAAAATAAATTGATGGAAGTTATAAATAAAATTAATAAATATACACTAATAAATATTAAATTAAAAATTAGATTAGCTTACAACATTAATTCTAAAATTAATTAAATAAAATAACTTTTAAAATATTTAAGTATAAAACAAATTCAAAAATAATATTAATTAATAAAAATAAATTATGATAATATTTTATAAATTTATTAAAAATATCACTTTTAATTTAATCTATAAAAAAATCATAGTTGTTTTACTTATATTAAAATAATTTTATTTTAATTTATTAATTTTAAAATTTAAATTTAATAATAATCTTAATTATTTAATGCATAATTATCTAGTTTCATGTTAGATTGGGTAATAGTTACTATAATTTTAGTTTCAAAGTTAATATATTTGATCTTGGTAGTTTGTATAGGTAGCCTTGATCGTGGACTCAATTTTTGATTTACTTACAATGTATGGTGAAGATCCCATTTCACAAATTTGTCGGAGTCACTAGTCTAAACTCTCAATTCTTTTCCGTCGACCTAAAAAAACAAAAATAAAAAACAAAATAAAATATGAAAACCTTAAATTAGGTACACTTATCTTATATGGGTTGTAATTTGATTGGTGAAGATGATGGTCGTTTATATCCATCAACTAGAATACAAATTCCTCTAAATACCCAACATAGAGAGTCAAACAATTAAAGCCAAGATTGTGCCCTAAATGACTTTGATGATGTAAATACCCTTTACTCGTAATTGCTTAACCAAAAGAACTCACCGATTTAAATATATAATTACTCATCATTATAATTTGCTATATATTTATTTTTAAATTATTTTTAATTATTTAAACAATTCAAAGAAATTACTTATTTATTTATGAATTAAAGAAAATCCTACACAAATATATTTTCTTCATTATTTTAAAATCTCTAATAGAAAAAAAGACTTTAAAATATATCCTATTAAATTTAAAGTTTTGAAAAATTTAAAATATCAAAAAAAAAAAAAAAAAAAAACATAAATTAAGTACACTTATCTTATTTAATATAATTATTATTTAAATAATTTTGGAGAAATTATTTATTTATATCCCATAAAGATACCTCTTTTACCTTTTTTTTCATTATTTTAAAATTTCTTTTAAAAAAAGGGACTTAAAATATATCTAATTAAATTTAAAGTTTTTTTTTTTTTAAACAAACAAACCAAAACAAAAACAAAACAAAACTACACGAGACAAGAAAGAACATTTTACATGCATTGTTTTTTATGACATTGCAAATTTACATGCATTGTTTTTTACGATCTCTGCAAATCAAAATAGGTGGTGTAACTAAGGCTATGTATATATTAATGATTTTTTTTGTATACATGCATACTTTTAAAATAAATTTATGTTTTTAAATTTATTAAAATTTCATAATTATAATATCATTTTATTAGGTGATATTTAAATTTAATATTTTGTGAAACTTCCAGAAATATGACCTCTATTATTATTGGATCAAAATAAAATTAAATATATAAATTAAAAAAATAAAATTAGATAACTTCAAAGTAACTTGTATTTTAGTAAGAGTTCATTTAATATAAATATACTTTGTAAGTGATAAAACTTAACAAAGCTTTATTGTTCTAAAGTATGGTATGTTGTTGGTTTGGCTGAAGATTTTCTATTACATAATCAAATTATCTGTGAGTATACAAAATCGTTGTTCATGATGGTTTATTTTAATTATTGTATCAAATTATCTGTGAATATACAAAATCGTTGTTCATGATGATTTATTCTAATTACTGTATCAAATTATCTGTGAATATACAAAATCGTTGTTCATGATGGTTTATTCTAATTACTATATCAATCGTTGTTCATGATGGTTTATTCTAATTACTGTTTTGAATTCTTTCCAATTAATTTTAGATTTGTGAAAAACGTTGTATTTTAAATGACTTCTGCAAATTTAATATTTAGTATATAATTTGTCATGTAACTTTTATATTGAATTATTATGCTTTGAAGAGTTGTGGGTTAGCTATGAAATAATAGAAAATTGCATTACTTATTAGTTCGAAATAAATATTTTTTTAAAAAAAAAGCCAAATTAGATTATATTGATTTTCACTTTCAATTATATGAAATTCATTATATATTACTCATCAGTTTAAAATAAATTTGATTTTTTTATTTTATTTTAGTAAATTAAATTAAAATGATTTTCTCTCTCAATTATATGGAAGATGTATTATTCAATATCAATAACAATAGTATATTTATTTTTATTTTTCAATTTTTTTTAAAGTTTTATTTATTTATTCATTCTCGCCCCAGCAACCCACCACCCAAAATCTGACTTTTTAAATTGTAAATGGCAATAGCAATCCTAGTATGAAACATTTAGATGCTATGGCCCTATCCTCCTAAATATATTAAAACGATCTATTATAGTAACTTATGCATACAAAAAGATAACTTTATTTCATGTCAATAAAAAAATATTTATACACTTAAAAGATGGGGTTTGATGAATGGGCTTAATTAAAAAAAAAATCTTGTTAAGAATTCTGAATTTAGTGATGTTATGTAATTTTTTTAATTAATTTTCTTGGTAGGTAAGAATTATAATTCTTTTCACGAGTTAGAATATTGAAAGGCTTTTCTCTCTTAAATTTTTTATTAATATTTTTCAATTAATTAAATAAGAAATCAATAAAATTATTTATATATATCAATAAATCTTATTTAAAAATTGTTACATAAATTAATCAAAAAAATTAGCAATAATTTTTTTTATTATCTGTATTATTATTATTTTTATGTTCTCTTGAATTTTTTATTAATATAATGTTATAGAGAGACACATTCCCCACCATCTGTCACAGGTCCTGCCTGCGTTCTATTTATTTTATTTTATTTAAGTTTTATAATTTATAATATTAGTTATAACTTTTTATATTTTATAGTTATATTAGTTATATTTAAAATTTACTTTATATTTCATAACTTTATAGAATCTCTTTATTATATTATCATATTTTATATATAATATTAAAATTAAAAATTAAAATTTAATATTTATTTTACTGTATATATTTTTTTAGTCTTTATTATTTATATATTAAATATTAATATTTATATGTTTATTATTTATATATAATATGATTTATATTTTAATTAATTATTTTTTATATTTTATTTTTTTAAATTTTAATATATATATATACACACGTTTCTTACATACCCATTTCTTATTTTTTTTAAAATTTGCATACCCGTATCCATACCCATCTCCCTATACCCGTATTTGTACCTATTTCCTAGCAACTATGATTAATTTTTTTCAACTTATTATACAAGAAATTAATAAACTTATTTTTAAAAAGATCAATAAATTTTATTTGAAAATTAAATAGATTAATTTAAAAGAATCTTAAAAATGAAAATTTCTTTCATTATCTGTAATTTTATCATTACTTTCATGAGAATAAGTTTAAATTCTTAAATATCTGAAGATGAAGATCCGATTGTTTCGAAAATTTGACTATAAATTCTCAGAAGACGAATGTTTATGTGAATTATGTTTTTAAAAATTTGAAATTAAAGAACATTTTGTATTTCAAACACCCTATTATGAGATTTATAAAACATCATAATTTTTTTTATTGAAGTATATATCATTCCAATATATTTAATACAAAATACTATAATTTTTTATTAAAATATATAAAATCCAAATATATTTAGTTTTATTTATTCACAAAACATTTTAACTTCAACATTAAATATTGGAATTAAAGTCTACATATATAAATAATTCTATGAATAATAATTTTTAAAAAAAAAAACACACTTAAAAAACTTATCTTAAATAAAGATAATCTAAATCCATAAAATAACATTTATTTTATTAATTTTAATGCTTATTCCCTTGAATTTTAAAATCAGTCTTTTTCAATGCTTATTCCTTTTAATATTAAAATCAGTCTTTTATATATATATATATATATATATATATAAACCTTTTTTTTATATCTTTTTGGAAATGCATGGAATGCTCCTTTATGTACTGTATTCATGTAAAAAAAAATTATAATAATTATATTTAAATGGATAATCTAAATCTGTATTAAAAATTAAAACATACAGCAACTGTTGAGAGTTTTATCAACCTATTTTGATCCTTTCTCGTTTGTGCACGTTTTCACTATTTTATGCATGCCAATCTTTGTGTTGGATATAAAAAACACAACCAAATTCACTTATGTAATGAATATAGATGCTAACTTTTGCTGGACCGATTTACTGATCTGAAGATGTAAATGATACAGGAATCAAGACTAGACGCTGGTAAACAATAAACACAGGCAGGAACAGGCGGGAAGAGTGTTTATTATTGCAATGAAGGTTGTGTATTTCTCTGTATCTGATTATGATAACACAAGCTTTTGTCAATATACCTTTTTAAATTCTTGATTTTGATGGACTTGCAGGGGTTTTCAAAGGATTCTCAAGATGCAGGAAATTCAAGCCCTGCTTCTAGCTCCATCTCTGTGCAAAAGATCCCAGATATTCCGGAACATCACCTTGACAAAGAAATCCCATCCAGTACTGCCCATGATTCTTCTTACTCTCACCCATCAAGGAAGGCTACCGGTTCTTCAAAGTTCAAGGGGGTTGTTTCTCAATCGAATGGCCATTGGGGAGCACAACTATACTGTCGTTCGAGAAAATGGTTGGGTACATTCAAGACAGTAGAAGAAGCTGCCAAGGCTTATGATAGAGCTCGTATCAAGTTCAAAGGCCAAGATGATCAATTAAATTTCCCAAGTGCACCATTTTTAGAAGCAGAGAAACCCTTTCAGAATACTCTCACTCAACAAGATCTTCTTCGTTTGATTAGGGAGCATAACTATGATAGAGAACTACAAAAGTGGTACAAGGGACAGGTATTTGGCAATCAGGATATAGCCAATGTAGAGAAACCGGATAATGTGATTGCGGAAGAGGATGGGCAGCATCTATTTGGAAAACAGCTTACTACTAGTGATGTGAGTCAATTAAACAGGTTGGTGATTCCAAAACATCACGCTGAACATCATTTTCCTAAGGAAAAGTTGAATAAAGAACACGAAACGTTTCTTACATTTGAGGATAAAAGTAATGAAAAAGAATGGCGATTTAGATTTTCATATTGGGGTAGTAGCAGTAGTTATGTCCTTACAAGAGGATGGAGAAGATTTGTCAGGGATAGCGATTTGAAAAAAGGAGACACGGTTTTATTTTCGAAGGATTCCAAGATGCCAAGCAACAGATTTTACATTTCAGTGGATAAGCATAAAAAAACTGAGAGCAATAATTGTTTACAAAATCCATCTTGTTCGTATTCAACACGTAGAGCAAAACCATCCTATGAAATACCCACTTCGGTGAAAATGCCAAATGATCATTCCTACAGGTGTAAGGCCGATAAGTTACTCAAATCTCAACGTCAAGGGATAATCATATCAGATCAGAATAACGATCACGGAAATTATTCATCTCATATGAAAACCAGCGATGATTCTATGCAACGTGGAAAAAGGAAAGTGTGGGAGAATGATAATGACATTTTAGAGCCAATTGATTATCGTTCCTACAGATATAAGACCAATGAAATCAGCAATCTTTCGGGTGGATCTGTTCAGCTTGAAAAACGAAAAGTTAGGGAGGATGACAATGAAAAACAATCAACTGATGTTGTAATGCTATTTGGAGTTGATCTTAATGCCAAAACTAAAGAATAGCTTGAAGTTGAAATTGATTCACAACCTAAAAATCAGTTTGAAGAAGAAATTGATCCAAAAGACAAAAAGGTGTCTAGAGTTGAAATTGATCCAAAAGCTAAAAATCAGTTTGAATAAGAAGTTGATTCAAAAGCTCAAAAACAGAGTGAGTTCTAAATTGAACATTTTGTGTGTGCATGTGTGCCCCCATTTATCTTATAGTTGTGTAGCCATATAGTTTCGTTGAATTGTGTTTCAATTGATGGTGCCTAACTCAATATAGTTTTTCTGAATTTCTACTTGGCGAGTCCAGAATTGCTAGTTTAGAATCAAAGATGCCTTAATCTCAAAGTTTAATGCACTTAAATGCCAAATACTTTGGTAATTCAAAAGTCATCTCAAATTTGTTTTTTCTTCATCTCATTTCTTATAATTATAAGTAATATTATTAGCAATATGAATTTTAGAAGCATTGGAAGTCACATCCAGTTACATCTTTGGAAACAACATAACATCAAATGCACAAAGTGTAATTGAAAATAAGATTTCTAGCAAAATGAAACATGTGAGAACATGAATGTAAATCTTAAATATGAATATAAATGACATTCTTAAAATTGTCTAATAGAATGTAAAATAAGGAGAAATGGATAGAAAGAATACCTGTTGCTTAGGAACACCTTTATAATCTCCATAAACTAGGGCGTACTCTAGCAGTTCATTCTTTTCAATCATCGAGTGAAATTCATCTTTACTGACAAAGTAGTAATCCTTCCCATCAACTTCACCTGGCCGCATTGCACGAGTTGTGGCTGTTATCAGAATCAAATACCTTAAAAATTGAAGGCAAAATTGTTATCAGAATTTTTATTATGTGATTTACAAGCCCTGCCATTTCAAAATTCAGATAGCAAGCTCACAAGTTACCAACATTAAAAGTATACAATAAATATATAAAAGGGTAAAAGACTAAATTACATACCTTGATAACAGCATCTTTCCCTACCCCACTCGGTCCGCTAATGACAACAACAAGTGGTTTGGCAGGGGGAACTTGAGGCCTTGAATCCAGAGGGGGGCCTAGTGATGACTCTATCTGTCTTCGCATTTCAACCTGTAAAAACCAATTTAAGTTCAGATGTTACACTCTAAAACCCCTCCTCATGAAACTAATGTAGAAATTTCAAGCTGCTGCTGATGAAACTTATAAAAACAAATTTGGCATATTCATTGTAATTAGACCTATTATATAAAACTGTGAAGGAACCTAATGAAACCATTTCCTTACCTGTCCAATGCTGTAAAACCATACAGGACAGTGGTCAGCACATTTTATAAGTATTGAAGACCACTAGAGTTCTCCTAAAGGATTCGATAAATTTAAGCAAGTTAGCCATGTTCATAAAATTGTCAAAATACAAGAGGTTCAAAAAAATGTGAAATGCTTTCAAGCAAAATAACAAAAATGGGGAAAAGGTTAAAAAGATGACATATAATTCTTTTCTAGCAAATACTGCAAAGCATATACACCTCCTTCATATAGAATTCTTGATTTAGGCTCAGTCAAGGTTAGAGAGACATTAGGCCAATGTTGACTCTCTCTTTAAAAAAACCAAGCGTTTATAGGTACAGATTAGAAAAATGTAAAGACCTTTTTCTAATTTATACGTTTTTTTTGCTAATATGCATTTAAAGTTTAAACATACCAGAGAGATGACCAATTTACAAATTCATTCTTCTATAAATTAGTTGCTACCATGCGGATGTGATGGAGCCTTGCAATGTAGATTGATCGTTTGGACAATAATCCTAAGCAATCTTTTATACATTGGAACCTTAAATTGTATATTATTTGTGTGGACATAACTACTAGGCGATAACAAACATGATAACAGATGAAAAAGAGCAATGCTGGACCATCAACAGGGCTCACTGTGCAGAAAAATAGAGAAAAGCATATTGCTGCATACATAGACAAGAGGGCACCACAGCATTCCTTCTTGGCCTGGTCCATTCTATTCATAAATGCATTCATTATTACCAGTATGACTGCATGCTGCCTCAAAACAATAACACTAACTATGGCCACATATCATCCCATAGTCATTCAGTACAATTACAACACAGAGATGATTTGATTCAGCTCGCACAGACCAGGCATTAATAATTGGACTGCAATATAACCCAGTTTTGCACATTCATAAACCATTATAGACATTTTTATTTACCAAATAAATGAAAAATACTAGTGTGGGAGAAAGCAAATTCAAAAACTTAGGATGCAATATGGAAGGGTCTCCATCTTCTATTTTTACTACGAGGTTGGTCCCATGGAGTTGAAACAATACAGCTAAAAGAAATAAATTAATATTTTCCTGTAAAATAGGAGCTTCGCATTTTTAGCCAGCAGACTTTCAGATGCTGCTAGAGAGGGGGGAGCTGAAAATTTCCCCACTGGCTTAGGATTTTTTTGCCCACATGGCACCTTGCATGATATTTATCTTGAGATCCAAAATTTTGATACAAATCCGAATCAATTATTTGTATATAATTCTTATAATTTCACTTAGAATTTTTAGGCACAAAAGAATTAAAAATCTATAGGACCACTAAACTAGAAAAGGCTCCTAATATTTCTCAGACTCCCTGGGAATTTTTGGTAACCCCCACTCCATGGGACCATAGACTTAAACAACAAATGGGACTTAGCATCCTCCTTTGGCTCTGAAACGAACATCATTTAAAGGTGGTTGTGTGCCTGTAAGCATTTAAACAAATATACAAACATTTAAAATAAATTGAGCTTGTTAGCAGGTAATTTAGATGCTTAATGTAACAAGGCTCCAGAAACCAGTTATTGGGTCTTTCTCATGTTCTGAAATATGAAATGATTTTGGTTTGAATTATGATATTGTTACGATCTGAAATACGAAATGGGTGTGGCCATCTGTTGAATTATTACCAACTGCCATCCACGGCCAGCATTGGGTAGACTCTTTCATTAGTTTAGAAAATAGAAAACTACTACCAACAACATTGGATAAGCTTTTACAAACCAAAGAAAAACCCACATATAAAGGGATACTGGATTTTGAAAAAACAAACAAAAAAACATAAACCCAGTAAAGCAGGAAGAGAATTTACCTAATTGGATTCATCCTTAAAACCATCCTCATCAATTACGCCATCCATGATTTCGAAAGAAGAAATTTTCTTGTCCTCTTCAATTGCGTGGTAGCTAATTCCTAAAGAACAATAAGTAGAAATGAAATAATAGACTGGTGCAGCGTTTTTTAGCCGTGTACCATCCCACCCATTAGTCTAAAACCTTGGCAGAGCCTTCCTGTTCCATTTAGGGGTATGCGGATAATGCCTCAATTGATGGGTATTGACTACATAAGTTGAGGATGACAACTCCCTGGTAATGGCAATCCATCCCAGATGATTATTTGGCTTCCCAGTGAAATGGGCTAAGATGGGTTTCTTTCTAGCCCAACAGATGCAACGGTCCAATGTGCAGGTCATTTCGAAATCACCCAGCTTTTAACGTCATCCCATGCATTTACTCTGACCCACTACACTCTTCTATTGCCCACACTCATTTGATTAGCATTTATATGATTTTATTACATTATTTTTCATGCCCTCCACCGAGACTAATTTTCTGCCATTGAAACCCCCCATGTGCCAGTCATGCACAGATGGGTGTATATACAGTTGTGTCCACGTCATCTGGTCATTGCCACTCAATCCAAATATTGGAAGGTAATTAGAGACGACCTTTTATGCTAAGTGGAAATCTTTGTTTCTACAAGGAGTATTTTGCAGGGCTTTGAAGCTTTGATTTTCAAGTCGTTTGTAATTAAGCACTTATAAATCATTTATGTTTGTTTTGATTTCAAATCTGAAGCATTATTGCCCCATATCTCACATGCACATAAGACTACTAGGGTGATAAGTAACCCAAATAAGATCCTAGTGGTATTCCAATCTCACAATTCTATATTCATGCACTTATTTTTTAGTATGTATAGAGATTTCCATCCACCATGTATTATTGTCATTGAGTTTGTTGTGAAAGTCTAGACCAAGATACTTGTATTTATATACCACTTTAAGTAGGCCCCCTTCTAATTGTAGATGCTTATATGTTAAACTAGTTTTGTACACTTGATAAATATATCTCAAGCCTCTACCCTTCAGTTTGACCTTCCTTACAGTTGAAAGACTTGTATTCACCACCTCACTAGGTCTAATTACTTATTTCTTAGTTCAATCTTGATTACTTTGATTATTTAGATCCCCTGTAACCATAGAATGCCTAAAAATTGATACACATCATTCACTATTAGTTATCAAATCTCAACAATTTTCCTCCATCTTAAACAGTTGCATTTAGGATAGGACAGTAACATCAATGTTATTGTCTATGTTCCAATGCAAGTGTGTTTTCCTTGAAAACACTCAAATTTACAAATCTTTCGATGTGTAGGGGTTGGCCTAAGAATGTCATTAACCCTTTCGTGAGGATCATTTCAAAAGAACTAGTATAAATACAAGTCAAAGCCAATTCATTTAGACATCAAAGTAATCACCTCTCAAACCTAGACATACAACTGAATTTCAAAGCACAAAACTAAAGCAATCTGCCATATCCATTCCTATTTTTATATCAGTCATAAGATCAATCATACTATAACCCTAAAACACTCAAAAGATAGACCATGAGCCATATTTATCAAGTTACAAGCTTGATCATTGCATGCACTCACATTTAGCATTCTACACTATTGTTCACACACATACCAACACATAGGGGAAAAGTAAATATTATTTGAGACCCTCTTCAGATTAGTGGCTATGTAAGCAACACTCATTGACATAGGGGTTTTTGAAGTTAGTTCAACACTATGAGCCCACTAACCCATTTTTGGCAAGGTAACGTAACATAATGTGGAGAACTAGGGTTTGAGCTATAAATAGTGATACAAAGATTATGTGTGAAATCCAAATACATTAGATAAAAGGTGACAAAATTTTTATAAAGACCTAGGGGTCGCATCTTGATACAATGAACATTTGCATACAAAATAGTTGCATCGAAATTTGGATAATAATATCAATGCAAGTGTCCATAGGTTAACACAAATATCCAGACAACCAAAAAAAATATTTCTAGAATCTGATGACTGGATCCAGAACATCAAATACCTTGTTTCCACACTTGTACATCTCAGATCAGTCTGCACATCATTATAGCAACTAAGTATTGTTTCTTATTTTTTATTATGCAATCAAAATACTATTTGGCATTATACTTTATATATTTAGCATTTTTAATAATTCAACACTGAAATTGAATACCATAAACCGAATTATTTAATTGGCTTATTTTTAGTAATATTTTACTTCACTCTTCAATATCCTATCCCCCCAACCCTTGATTCCAAAAAGGGTTAAATATTTTGTGAACCCAACCTTTGAGTCTTCTTTTACAAACCTAGCTTGTTATAGGGTTTCCAACCTCCTAAGGTTTCATATTGTTGTGTTTATTTTTAGATCTGATTTGCTTCAATTTTTCACATCTTTGTCTTTATTTATAAACAATGAAAAATCTTAATAACAAAGATCGCTTTGAAATATAAGAGAAAGAAACAATAATCAATCATTTGAATGCAAATAAAGAGTTAATTGATGATTTTTTTTGTGTTACAAGAGATGAAATTAGTAAACATGCTTAGACTATTGCATTCACATCTAATAATGAACCTTTAGATGGTCTCACTATTGAAAATCATTAATACTTCAACCAAATTACTAGTTTGAATGCCTATTTCAACACAAGTGTTTGCTTCCCCTTTAGTGACTTCTCAAACTTCAAACTTTAGTGATCAAAATGTGCAAGATCTTGTACAAATTAAAAACTTTTCAAAGCTGAGGTTACCAACATTTATAAAAATGTTATGAAATCACCCCATGTTATTGATTTACAAGATATATTGCATAACCCTCTTGCTCTTGAGATATCTTTGTACCTTTTGCACCCTAGTTTTGTTGCACCTAATTTCACACTTTATGATATCAAAGGTGATTCTGAATAACATCTTTGATCATTTTATACAGCATCCCTTGATATCATGCTTCTAATGACAAACTCTTGACCAAATTATTTCCAATAAGTTTAAAGGACTATGCTTTGAGATAGTCCTATGATCTACCAATATAATGAGTAAGAGTATTCAAACCCCTAGCCGATCAATTTTTAACACATGTCTCAATCAATATTACTGAAAAAATGTCATATATACTAATTACCAAGATCAAACAAGGAACCCATGCACCAATTAATGAATATGTCTTGAGATATAAGATAATATTGGCTAAAATTACAAATCCAATGGCGGATAAAGAGATTCAAGACATATTCAAGCAAAGTTTGCTTGCTCCCTTACATGAGTATATTGTTTTAAATAAATTTAAATATTTTGATGACTTGTGCCATATTCTTTGAGATAGAGAAATGAAACATGTTGAATTAAACAAACTTAAATATGTAGCTAGCATACCAACTATATCTACTAACAAATTTCATATCAAACCAAGTTACAAGTTAGAACCTGCCAAGGCTAAAAAGGACACAACTACCGTAGTTAATATAGTGTCACAAAAAACTAATAGGCTCATCTTATCAAATGCACCAAAGAGATAATGTACACGATTATTTAAGTCTCTAGCTTTGTTAATCTCAAAGTTGGTAGAGTGTCATTTCGTATCTCCATCTTTCTATAGTGGTTGATATGAGTCAATCTTTACCAAAAGGATATGATGTCAATGCTTATTGTGACTATCACCTATATGCAGGGCATTCTATGAATAGATGTTATAAATTAAAGCACAAGATACAAGACCTTATTGATAATGATCAATTTAACAAATGATCATCACAAACAAAAGATATTCAACAATCCATTTCAAGATCATTCTAAGATGACTCTAAAAGTGCAAATGACATATCATGCACATCCACCTCCAACACAATATGGGCACCGATTAGATGGGCTTATTGGTACATTTATATATGAAATACCTCTGGTGGTTCTGAGATCTATTTCATTTGATGACAACAAGATTGTGGATGATGACTCAAATCTTCATTCCTTATTTATTAGGGCATATATTGATCATCAACCAATACATACTATTATAATTGACAATGATAGTGCTAGTGAGAATGTATGTACCATGACATTACTCACACATTTGAGATACACACATGATTTATTCCCTTCAACTAAAATGATAAAATAATTTGATGAGAAGATACAATAATTTTTTAGTAAGATTGATTTACCTCTTTAGGCCGGTCTAGCGCATGCAACCACTACCTTTTCAGTTATCCCACATATGAGAATCTTTGATATGTTACTGGGACATCCTTGGATATATAAGCTTCATGTATTACCTTCCACAATGCATGGTTGTCTTAAGTATATTCATGCCAACAGAGTAATTATAGTTTTTGGGATTCCATATGAACATCCTTTGCAACAAGGAAAGATGGTTCCACAACAATTGATTATACAACCTACTAAGTTTAATCATGCATGAAAGGGTAAACAACAAGGAATTCCCTTTCCTAAGCACCCCATACTTGAGAGGCCTTTCCATTAGAGAACTACAATGGACTCTTTGAGATCCTCATTCATATTTCCACGACCTAGCCATTTACCTACATCATAATGCCATGTTTCAAAATGGGTAAAAAGACCCACTATGACACTGACGAAACTATAGAGCACAAAATAATGGGTTCCATGAACCCCTGAACCTTATATTACTACTTCACGACCAACAATTCCTATGAGCCTTACAGAGAGTATCACATATTCTATACATTCAGATTTGGCACATATACATGATCCTTGGTAGTATGACCAATTTAGTATACCACATTCAGAGAATAGAGCACCCTATGAGCATGCCTTAGATGGGATCATTAGCTAGCACTCAAACAAGAAATTAATAAAATTATTTTTGGAGAGATCAATAAATCTTATTTGAAAAATACATAGATTAATTCAAAAGAATCTTCGGAATGAAAATTTCTGCATTATTTGTAATTTTATTATTGCTTCCCTGAGGATGAGTACTTTCTCTCTTGAATTTTCTATTAATATTTTTCAATTCGTTAAACAAGAAATCAATAAAATTATTTTTGGAGAGATTAATAAATTTTATTTGAAAGTTGTATAAATTAATTCAAAAAAATCTTGGGAATGAAAATTTCTTCATTATATATAATTTTATTATTGCTTTCATAAGGATGAGTCCTTTCTCTCTTGAATTTTTTATTATTTTCAATTTATTAAACAGAAAATCAATAAAATTAATTTTGGAGAGATATGAGGATGAGTTTGAGTTCATAAATATATGAAGAAAATTGATTTTCTTTGAGATTTAATTATGACCTCCCAAAAATGAATGTTTATATCAATTATATTTTCTAAAATTTGAAATTGAAAAACATTTTATATTCAAATATCTTATCTATTATAAGATTCCTAAAATACCATAATTTTTTTATTGAAATATATAAAGTTCAAATATATTTAATAAAAAATATTATTATTTTTTATTGAAATATATAAAATTTAAATATATTTAATTTTATTTATTTATGAAATAAATATTAAAATTACAATCTATATATAAATATTAATTCTTATTTTCAAGAAATAAATTTTAGAAATTACAAAGATACTTATCTTAAAAAAACATAGTCCAAATTTATAAAGTAGCATACATTTTATTAATTTTAATACTTATTCCCTGGTATATTAAAATCAGTCTTTTTCAATAATTATTTTAATTTTTTTTTGGGTTTCTTTCTTTTTTTTTTTTTTGGAAATGCAAGGGATACTTTATGTACTGTATTCACGTGAAAAAAAAATTAGTCCTATAAACTACTCTTAATCTCTGGTGAGCATTAATATTTACATTAAATTCAATTTATTTGTGCAAGGATAATTTTTAAAAAAATTATAAGATTAATATTTAAATAGATAATCTAAATCTGTATTAAAAAATAAAATATACAACAGCTAGTGAGAGTTTTGATTTTGTAGCTCTATCATTTCAATTGTACGAGACCGATCTCACCTTAAAAATAGGAGCCACATCTTTTAAGCTATTAAGCACAAGCCCATGCATGAGAGTTTTGATTCAGTTCAGTCCACCTCTAAAATTTATTAACCTATTTTTATCCTTTCTTGTTTTTGCATGTTTTCACTATTTTATGCATACAGATGCCAGTCTTTGGGTTGGATATAACAAATACAACCAAATTCACTTATGTAATGAGTATAGATGCTAACTTTTGCTGGACCGATTTACTGATATGAAGATGTAAATGATATAGGAATCAAGACTAGATGCTGGCAAACAATAAACACAGGCGGGAAGTGTGTTTATTACTGCAGTGGAGGTTGTGTATCTCTCTGTATCTGATTATGATAGCACAAGCATTTGTCAATTTACCTTTTTAAATTCTTGATTTTGATGGATTTGCAGGGGTTTTCAGAGGACTCTCAAGATGCAGGAAATCCCAACCCTGCTTCTAGCTCTATCTCTATGCAAAACATTCCAGACATTCTGAAACATCACCCTGATAAAGAAATCCCATCCAATACTGCCCCTGATTCTTCAAGGAAGGATACTGATAATGAGGTAAAGATTGATAGTGATGAAAATAAAGTGGAGGATAATAGTCAAGAAAGAGAAAGGCAAAGTATTGAAGGACAGAAGGGTTCTTCAAAGTTCAAGGGTGTTTTTTCTCAACTGAATGGCCATTGGGGAGCACAACTATACTGCCATTTGAGAAAATAGTTTGGTAAATTCAAGAAAGTAGAAGAAGCTGCCAAGGCTTATGATAGAGCTCCTATTGAGTTCAAAGGCCAAGATGATCAATTAAATTTCCCCAGTGGCCCATTTTTAGAAACAGAGAAACCTTTCCAGGATACTCTCACTCAACAAGATGTTCTTCATTTGATTAAGGATCATAACTATGATAGAGAACTCCAAAAGTGGTGCAATTCTAATGACAATCCTAGGGGACAGCTATCTGGCAATCAGGATATATCCAATGTAGAGAAGCCAGATAATGTGATTTGAGTCAATTAAACAGGTTGGTGATTCCAAAATATCAGGCTGAACATCATTTTCCTAAGAAAAAGTTGAATAAAGAACACGAAACGTTTCTTACATTTGAGGATAAAAGTAATGAAAAAGAATGGCGATTTAGAGTTTCATTTTGGGGTAGCAGTAGGAGTTATGTCCTTACAAGAGGATGGAGAAGATTTGTCAGGGATAGTGATTTGAAAGTAAGGAGAGGTTTTATTTTCGAAGGATTCCAAGATGCCAAGCGACAAATTTTACATTTCAGTGGATAAGCATAAAAAAACTAAGAACAATAATTGTTTACAAAATCCATCTTGTTCATATTCAACACGTAGAGCAAGAGCATCCTATGAAATACCCACTTCGGCGAAAGTGCCAAATGATCATTCCTACAGGTGTAAGGCCAATAAGTTACTCAAATCTCAACGTCAAGGGATAATCATATCAGATCAGAATATCGATCACGAAAATTATTCATCCCATGCGAAAACCAACAATCTTTTCGATGAATCTGCGCAACTTGGAAAAAGGAAATTGTGAGAGAATGATAATGATATTTTAGAGTCAATTGATTATCGTCCCTACAGATATAAGACCAATGAGAAAATCAGATCAAATCGGAGAGACCGTAAAAGATTCACATTCCATCACAAAATCAACAATCTTTTGGGAGGATCTGTTCAGCTTTAAAAAAGAAAAGCTAGCGAGGATGACAATGAAAAACAATCAACTAATGTTGTAAAGCTATTTGGAGTTGATCTTAATGCCAAAACTAAAGAATTGCTTGAAGTTGAAATTGATTCACAACCTAAAAATCAGTTTGAAGAAGAAATTGATCCAAAAGACAAAAAGGTGTCTAGAGTTGAAATTGATCCAAAAGCTAAAAATCAGTTTGAATGAGAAGTTGATTCAAAAGCTCAAAAACAGAGTGAGCTCCAAATTGATTCAAAAGCTAAAAATCAGCTTCAACTTAAAATTGATGCAAAAGCCAAAAATCCTTAAGTTTTTTTTGTATCGTTTATTATGCGATTAGAAATCTGGGAGGCGGCCTTGACAGAGAGCAGGGCTAGAAAAAAAAAATCCTTAAGTTGAAATTGATTCAAAAGCTAAATATCAAATTCAAATAGAAATTGATTCAAAAGCTAAAAATGAGGTTGAAGAAGAAATTGATCCAAAAGCCAAAAAACAGTTTAGGGTTGAAATCGATCAAAAAGGAGAAAAGAAGAAAATAAATGAGAGAGGTAAATCAGTTCAGACAAATAGCAAAACTTAGAGTTGCGACTCTTTGAGTAGAAATAGAATCAGAATCTCTTCGTATTGGTGGGGCATTGAATTAAGCTATTTCTTTCTTTCAATTATAGGCCAAATGGGGACTGATTTTGGCCAAATTGTTCACTTAATTTTCAGCTTTGAATTTCAAAGAAAATTATCACAATATTATACTTGTCAATCCACAAAACTTGTTTAACTGTTCACCATGAATCTCAAGGATGTGATGATAAAATATTTTATGTTAGTAAGGTAATGTCTAGAAAATGAAATTAGTAGTATAACTTGAATATACTTATCTGAAAAAATATATCATCTGTTGTATAAGTAACTTTTCCTCTTTGAATCTATGATCTCTCTCTTATGATAAGTCCCTTGTTCTTCTTAAATAGGCAGGATCTGACTGCAATATGGAAAAATTAACCCTTACTATCCAATGATTATACTCTGCCCACCACGTTTTAACTGAGTTTCTCCTTCATAACAACATCCTCTTCCTTCTCTCCTCTATACATTGCTCCTCTATTCTACATGCCATTATCTATAGAAAGGACTTTAAAACAACTCAAAACCCAAAAATCCCACTCAATTGTCATTTGAAATTCATGGAAGAGGTGGATGAACGGTAAAATAATGAATGTGTTTACATTTATAAGGGCCAAAGTTGTTGCTAAGGATTTGTAAATCCCACATTAAATTCCACAAGTTCCAATGGGCCTTGGCCAATAGTTAAGTGCAAGAGGATTGCTTGCAATCTTGGGATGCCCCTGCATCAAATCTCCCAAGGAGATTTGAAAAAGTGGTTCCCTACTCTCGTGTTCCCTGGTCTTTCTTCTTTGCTCTAAAGATAATATCTCCATCGTGCCCTGTCCATTTTACCAAGTAGAACTCTAACATGTCTCTCCTTTTTCTCTTCTTTTTGTTTTGTATCTATGCCAACTTAAAAACATTTATGATTTCTTCCTTCCACCTTTTCTGGACTTGGTGGCCTCCCGGTCTTTTCCTTTATTTTTAACCATTCTTAACTCTAGATCAAGATCATATGCTTGCACTCTCTTCACCTCATATCTAATTCTTTTCAATTGACATATCACGGTTGCTCCAGAGTTGCAACCATTTCCCTTTATAAGTTCTCCACCCTTCTTCTTAAGTGCATATGCTTGAACATTGTTCTATGTATCTGCATGGATATTTAGAACCTTATTATCATTAGTTGTACCTTCACACAAGTCAGCAAACAAAACATAATGGGAAGTTAGGATGCCCATCTTCTACCCTTCTTTAGTAAATTTGGGTACTCCTTACTTGGTTGTAACTCTCAGCTCTTCTTCTTCTCTATTGGCTCTCTCAAAATCTCCAAGTGCATTAGTATGCACTATATTATTTATCTTTTCCATGTTTATTTAAGGACATTATTCCATTAAAACCTCATCTACAACCTTCTCGTCAATGTACTTATTCACACCAAGTGCCCTTGGCATGCTTCCATGCTCATACTATTGACCATTTTGTGAATCCTGCATGCCAAAATGGGCACCCCCTTCTTTTGCATTGAAGCCTTGTTCTTCATAACCTTTTGCCCTAAAACCAAGTCATAACCCTTTAAAAAATCAAGGAAAAGGTTGATTTTGTGCAGGTGCAAGTGTTGTTTCATCAAGCATTGCTCTTTTCCAGCACTCACAGAGCAATCGGGTTCTTAGGACATCATTACTTGTAAGCTTTACAAGTGAGGTGCAGGAGCACTTGACAAACCCGAAGGGGTCTATGGCCAGTTCCAGTGCAAGTCAGGTTGTGCAGAGTACATGCCAATTTACATAAGTTGGAGTCATTCACAAGCCCAAAAGGGTAAGGAAGAAACAATTAGGTTTTGAGACGTCTTTACTTCAAAGCTTTTGAGTAAGTCTTTCGGAAGAGCCCGAATTGGTCTTGGACGCTTCTTAAGGCAAGTATTTTTCTGTAGAAGGCACCTGGGCATTCTGTCGGGTCATTTACAATTTCCCCAAAGGGTATGTGCCCTTGCGAGAGGCACTTCAAAGATAAAACAAACCTTTACAAAACTTCCAAAGGGTATGTTGGAAGGTAGGATGGACCTTGCGGAGGGCTTTTCGTCAGCATGAGGACCAGTGCAAAAGTTTCAAGGGGCACTTTGGACTCAAAATGCCCTTGCGGAGGGTAGCTGATTGAAGCAAGGGGGCAAAGACAAGAAGCCCGAAGGGAACATGCCCTTTGGAAAAAGGTGACAAGCCCAAAGGAGAATTCCTTCAGACAAAATGTCCAAAGAAATTTCTTCAAACTTTTTGTCCAAAGGAAAACCAAAAAAAGAAAAGCCAGTATAAATGTCCAAAGGAATTCCTTTGGACAAAATTCGTTCGGACATTTTGTCCAAAGAAATTCAACAATCACAAAAGGTTCAAAGAAATTTGAAAGACAAGAAGTTCGAAGGGTAGGTGTCTTTATGAGGGGTACTTGGTTATGAAAGTGTACCTTTTCCTTTTTCTGAAGGGTCACTTTCTGTTCAAAGAGGACCACTTCAGCTTTTTCGAAGGTATTTTTTCTAAAGGCAAAGGTCATTTTCAGCTTTGCCAAAGGATCATTTCAATCTTTTCAAAGGGTCACTTTCCCTTCGAAAAAGTTTGTTTTCAAAATGCCAAAGGAATTGTCCTAGTGGGTGACAGGCCCTTGAATGTCAACTTCAGGGTAATAAACTAGTCGTTGGGAAGTAATCAAAGGAGAATTCTTTCGGACAAAATGTCTGAAGGAATTCCTTCAGAGATTTTGTCTGAAGGAATTCAAGTTAAAAAAGCACGAAGAACGAATGAGTGAGCAAGCAAAAAATGGAACCCAGGAGAAAATAATAAGTGCCCAAGAGCCCGAATGGCTAAGGACAAAAGGGAAATAGAAAAGTAAGAAAAATAGGGTGGGTAACCCAGAACACAGTGACATACACAATAAAACAAAAGTTCAAAACACTCCAAGTGGCGTAACAAGTCAAAGCGCGGACCCAAAGATGAACTAGACCAAGGCAGGTGGCACAGGTGTCGTCAGCAGGAAAAGTAAATGCACTTAGGTGAAATAGTCTCTACCAAAAATCAATAAAGGGATTGGTTTTTGAACTAAAGAAGAGAGCAGCCCATGTTTTCATGCTTCACCATTATTGCACAGTCAGTTGCACTCCGCATTGAAGAGAGCATGGCCTAGTCAACACAACTTGGGGATGGCCTTGTCAGTTGTTAGAAGTATCCCATGCTTTCGCAAGGCTAGGACAACAAGGGCAATGACTTAGACATCTACAACATGGCTCTCCCATATGCAATTAGAAGGATATGACAATAGCATGGGCTTGTGGTCATTGTAGAAGTGTTTAATACAACATGGGTTTCCATCCCTTGACTGGTCAATTATCTATTTTTCAATCTTTCTATATATATTAGTAACTTCTCATTTGAGAAGGATCTCTCAACATTGTATGGCAAAGCCCTAAAGAATTTACCTTGAATCAAAAGAAATATTTTTACCTCCATTTGAGCTTACACTTTTTCATATGTCTATGGTTTTCTCTTATGTTAAGTCATTTCCTTTTCATGCTTTCATAAGTTTATCCCAGCATATCTAGTGTATTGTGAGTTCTTCTCTTGCAGGTCAACAGGAAGTGTCCAACTCAGAGTATAGGCACATGTGAACAAGTTGTCCATATTGTGTCTTGGAACACCTCTGATAGTCCTTCCTCCCTGTATCTCCCTAGGATCCCCTATTGAAATACTAATGTAGGAAAGGTTCTCATTTGAATGAAGTGTATGTTTGCTTCTCTCTGGTGTAAAGTTTAGGTCAAAGCTAAGTAGACCAACCAGTTTGGTGCATCACCTTATTAGTTAGGTTCTATTTTAGGTATTTCTCTCTCTTTTCACCCCGCCGCCCCTCCCGCCCTCCCCCCCCCGCATTATTAGCAGTAGGAAATCTAGGGCCTCAAGGTGCATCAAGGGGGACTAGCCCCTAATCTAGAGATTCATCCCTCAAGTTTGCAACCCATAGCAAGAGAAATGTCTTTATTGTGTCATGTGGAGGAAGGGAACTAAGTCTCCTTTTAGAGGGTGCAATCCATATCATCAATAATTTTTGGCATGCCCAATGGGACTAATTTATAAGTCCTACAAGTTTCAGGATTGGTGTTAGTCCTGATATTGTTAAAAATCCAAAAGAAGGAGCTATAATTCAGCACCTGGTGACTCCATTCAGGAACTCAGTCTCTGGTTAATGATCAGCCTAACATCCCATGCCAAAGGTCACTACAAGATCTTCTTCTAGGGGTGTCCCTTTAGAATTTATTGAGTTGCCTTTGAACTCAACAAAAAGGTTGAGGTTTGAAAATACTCACCCTTACGTAGCAATCCACTTTCCCAAACCAACCATAAAACACACCTACTCAAGGAGACCCTAGTTGAATCCTTTCACAGCCATGGCTTTCCCTTTTGTGGCCTTCAATGATCAGAGTCCCTTGAACCTTCAGTAGTATAATCCAATTCCAAGGATAACTATCAAAAAGTGTTCCTCCCTTTAGTGCAGAGGGCCCAATCACTATTGTCGAGCATATCCGAAACATAGCCAACCTCTGCAACATCCATAATATCACTGAGGAAATTTTAGCCATCAGATTGCTAGCCTTGTCCTTCAAAGGGAAAGTTTTGGACTGGTATGGGACATTGCCTATGAACTCAGTTGGCTCATGGAATGAGTTAGGGACCCTCTTGACAGATAGGTTTGGGGGAAAAAGTGACCATTTGTCTCTAGCTGAGCAATTGACCACCATGAAGAGAGCGTTACATGAATTTATGTAACATTTTAACACTAGGTTCCAAAAGACTTGGGATAGACTCCCAATTCTGTGAGGCCAACCCCAAGCTATGCTTTTCTTTACTACATAAAGGCCCTAAATAGTGATATTACTGTCATGATACAATCCATGGGTGGGAATATTCTACCTGTTGCTTATGAGATAGCCATATTTGCTAAAATTTTCCTTGTTCAAGTAGGAAAGATAGTTCCTAGACCCCATATGCCACTCTTTCCTGATTTACAACCCTTAGTCCAGCCTGTTGTGCCCACTCTAGCTCCTCTGCCTAATCAAGAGAAGCCGATTGCCACCCCTATAAATGATCTCCATAAAGTTAAGATCCTACTACAGAGTGTTACAAATGAGTTAGTTACCCTCAAGAGACAAAAAGCTCAAAGTTATAGGCCAAATCAAGGCTATCAATAGTTTGGGCAAGCAAATAGGCCTCCCTTCTAGAATTATAATCAAGGGCAAGGTCAAATTACACATATCAAGCCTTACCAAAGCTATAATCCAAATGCCCCTTCATCTTCCAAGGCTCTTGTCCCCACTCAAAATAATTTGGCATAGGAGCAACCCAATTATTCACCCTTGGGGCATGGCCAATAACAGGTTGCTTATGCCAATGAGCTACCAAATCAAAGCATGACCACACAAGGTGATCATCAGCCCATTTCTTAAATTTTGAGATATCAACATAACTTGGGATGGACAACATGCAGGCTCAATCTAATTCCACTCTTATGAATCACTTGGAAGGAAAGTTCTATGTAGTCAACTATGTGGGGAGTACAAGTGACCAGAGTGATTGTGTTGTAGCCAACACCAGGTCCAAAAGGAGAGCTATGGATGAGGCTCAAGAAACCACTCAAGCACCTATAACATCCCCTTCATTACAAGCAAGTCAAAATTTTCCCAATTACAGACTGTCGGTTGTAGCTTCAACTCCTCAAGTTGCACCACAGGTTACAAATGTCCCCAAGGAGAGCTCCAAAGGGGGCAATCCTTTAATCAATGTAGTGGACCAAATGAAGAAGCTGCACATGAACATCTCATTGTGAGATTCTTTAGCACTGCCAGGACAAAAAGATATACTCCAAAAGGAATTGCATGGGCTAGGTGAGCAAGCTATCCCAACAAGAAATGATAATGTGTTGATAGTAAATGGGGCTCCTCCCATGGCAGGTCAAGCAAAGAAGGATGAGAAGGTCCCTCCCTTCTATTTGTCCCTAATTATTGGTGATTTCTTGGTCCACAATTGCATCATTGATAGTGGAGCAAGCACCTCAATTATGCCCAAATGCATAGCTGATAAGCTAGGCCTCAAATATGAGCAAATGACCAAAGGAGTTCTACAGTTGGATGAATCACCAGCTAAGACCTTAGGAGTGGTAAGAGGCTTGAATATAACTCTCCATGCCTGCCCAACCTTCTCAATTCCCCATGATGTGGTAGTGGCAGATGTTTCTCCTTACTTCGCTCTTTGCTTGTCAAGGGATTTCACGTCCAAGATAGGTGGATACTTGGCAACTAATTGGTCTTACATGGTTTTTAGGACAAAGTATGGAATTAAAGTGAAGATTGAGTCAGAGCCCATCTAAAAATATCACCTACAACCATACTCACCCAAAATGGAAAATGTGAACTACACAATCATTGATCAAGAAGAGCTATATGTGGACCAATCTCCATCATCTTCCCTTGTAAGAGTTATTGACCTGCTCTTAGATGAATGGGGAAATGACAATTTTGAGCATGATACTTACAAGTTCATTGAAGAAGCTAGTCTTGGAGTCTACTGCATGCATGAGAAAGATGCTTTCATGCTGACATTAATGAAGATAGATCAAGAGGACTATGGTTTGTGGCAGTTGTTCTTTGATGGATCTAGAAGCAAGTTGGGAGCTAGTGGTGGAGCAATGTTGGTTTCACCTTCAAAGGAGAAATACTTCTCAACTTTTAGGTTTTAGTTATCCTACACCTGCAACATAGCAGAGTATGAGGCCCTTGTTCATGGCCTAGAATGGGCAAGGAAGAGAGGAATCAAAGAATTGTAGGTGTTTGGAGATAGTGAGTTGATTGTGAACCAAGTGAGAGGTCAAAGCTTGACCAATAAATCCTTACTCAAGTATTACAAGCATAGGGTGTGGGACCTTATGGAGAACTTCACTTCTTTTAACATCATTTCTATTCCAAGAGAGGAGAACTTGCATGTAGATAGACTAGCAGTAGTTGGTGCTCAGTTTGATATCCCAAAGGGGGTGAGACAAAGCAAGAATCAACACAATTTAAAGGTGATTGTGAGGTCCTCCATACCAAAAAATGTCACCAATTGGTAGGTTTTTGAAAGTCACTGCAAATATCATTTTTCTTATAGGAAGAAGCTAAGTTTGCTTCTAAAAATCAGTCCAAACTGTAACAGTAGTATGATGGGCAGATTGTTCAACTAAAGACCAACAAGCTTTCGAAAGGTTTGGTAACTCTTGAGAGCATCTTCAATGAATATTGTTGGGTGAATATTTTTTCAACCAACTAACTGGTGAGAAAAATAGGTCTCTTCAACCACAACATAGGGAGATTGGTTGTCCAAAGTTGCAAGTTTACCACATCCAAAGGGGACAAATCTCTCCTCTCATCAAGGGGAGGTTCCCTATAGGTATAAAGAAGCTATATGCTATATATATAAGCAAAAAATAACACTCAGGGGTAGGATACACCATCCATCTCTCTTCTTTCAGAGATGATGTTCACAAACAAAGGAGAAAATCTTGGTGAAAACACTGAAAGCACTTCTCTTCTTTCAGAAGTGTTCTTGCAGGGAACAATAGGAGTTATTTCAAGTAGGATAAGTAACTGGTAACCAAGGGCGTAATAACTAGCAGCCTGAGATGTAGCACAAAGTCTCCACCTTGACTGACCAAGAGTGAGACACGAAGAACAATGGGGGCAGAAAGTCGTCCCAAGGTCCTTTACACAGAAAGAAACTAAAAACACACACTGAAAACAATTATGTTAGCACAAAGTCTGAAAGTAACTGGTTTCAGGACACCTTCCTTATCACTTCCACTAGCTCTGCTTGTTAAATTGCATAAACAAGAATACATTTAGGAAATAGACATAAGAATAATCTCTTAGAATGATACAAGCTATAACAACACAAAGTCTGAAAGTAACTTGCTTTCTGATTCAAACAAAGAAATATGATAAACAATTTGAGCTCAAAGTCTTAGTGATGCCTTTCAATTTGGGCAGAGTTTTGCTTCTAGTAATAGGAATATCTCCCTTAAAACAAACTAAGAGATTATAATATATAGAGGCCAAGGAAGGCTTGGTACTTTGTCCCATGGATCGGCCCATGCTATGCATTAATGCCTTGAATGCATTTTTGGTTCTATCAGGGAGGGCCATGCTAGAATAGGGTGGCTACCTTAACTGTGGCATGTTGATTCATCTTGAATGTCTTCTCCTGAGCCTGAGTCACTTATTCTATCACCTGCTATCCATGCAGCTGTCCACTTTGCCTTTACTCCAAAGGAGACAAACAGGGTGCACTTTCAATGTTTGTAGGCCCAAATATCTACCTGGTGGACTGTTCCACCTACTGGAAATAACTCCTACAGATATTTTGGCCTTTCCCTTTTTTCACTACTATTTGAGCCGTTGGGCTACCTTTTCCCCCTTCTAGTTTTGTCCTTTGAATGCATTCGATCCCGCAATCAAGTGTGTAAATATCAATAGTTATTTTATTGTCACAAATTTGACGTCTTTGGGTCTGTCATCACCTTCAACAATTCTTTCGTGTCTTTTCTGCTTGCTGAGTGTTGAGTGCCTCTTTGGGTCTTTGGAAAAGGTCCTTTCTGAGTGTCGAGTGCCCCCCGTAAGGGTACCTACCCTTCGAGATCTTTCAGGTGGCCTTCGTGTTTAATTTCTTCAGTTAGGCTTGATCCTTTATTTCTTTCAGATAAAATGTCTAAAGGAATTCTTTCAGACAATTTGTTCAAAGAAAATCTTTCCTTGGCTCTACGTCTTTATATTGGGAGTGTTTCATTTTTGAAACGTGGCACATTCTGCTACTTTTAACAAGTGACACATGGCATCTTTTGACAGAATAGGCGAGGACACTTGGTAGCATTCACCTAACTTATAGGAGATTTTAGAAACCTTTGAGAGTCCTACGAGATATGACACGTGGTGGCTTTCACTGAGCTCTAAAAACACTATAGAAACATTTAGGACTCATTTGGATTCACACAGATGATGACACTTGGCACATTTCGCTTGTTCCTGTGACTTACCTGAGGTCCACCATAGTCCTTACTCAATAACTATGGATGTTGACACTTGGCGGCCTCTGTCGAGTCTTACCAGGGACACGTGGTAACTTTCACTCAATTTTAGCAATCACATGGAGGATGAAACTTGGAGCGCTCTGCTTATTCTTTTAGCAACTTGCCCAGGGCCCGCCATAGTCTTTACTCGATAATGAAACCAAAGGAAGATACAACGACCGTTGACACTTGGCAACCTCCACCGAGCTTTGCAGATGGCACGTGGCACATTCTGTTGCTTCAAGAAAAAGATATTAAAACCTTCTGCAGCTGCCACTTGTTGCTTTCCAAAAAACTCTAGAAGGGACACGTGGCATGTTCCACTGCTTTGAGAAGCAAATCATAATGTGTCTCGACAGACGACACTTGGCAGCTTCCGCTCATCTTTTTATTTTGTGCACTCCATTGAACCGTTTTATTGAACTAAGCCTAGAAATGTATAAGTGCTAGAAACTTGCTCTTTCAAAGGAATTCACCTGTTAAATCCATCAAACCCTTTGAACCTATTAATTTCAAGTATGTTGAGTCTGTAGATTTCCTCCTGCGAAGTCTGTAGAAATTTAGAAGCTTGAAAAATGAGGAATTTGAATGCTCATGACAAATTTTGAAAAGGGAAGAGACTATTTTTTGTCTGTGCAGGGCCAAAATAGTCCATAGGTCCTCCCAAAAATGAATGACATTTTTTGGGGACAACAACTGGCTCCAGTTGGGGAACTTCTTTCAGTTGAAAACTTGAAATAGCTGAGGGGAGTAGAAACTAGAATCTCCAGTACCTTTGAAGTATGCCATTGGGCTATGGAGTCATGCTACCCAAAAAGAAAGGCTCCAAAAAAAAATGAAAATGAAAAGCACAAAATAGAAACAAAAAACTATACAAATATACATATGTATAGGTGAACCCATCTGATGCTTCAAGAGTTGAAGTGCTTCAGATGCTGCCCATTGTGAGACAATGAAAATGGTGTTCCGTCTTGATAAACCAGTAGGAAACCATTTTGTCCCCAAAATCGGTGATGGGAGAATGAAAATCTCCACCAGGAATCACATTTTTTGTGCACTCCTGTTGGCTCTTTCTTCTTGCTCCATGGCAAGACGTGGTCTTCAATCTGAAAACTGTAACTCCTTGCTCTCTTGATGAAGAGTTCCTTTTGCTGACTTTGGAGTACAGCAGTATGGTCCACTACCATAGCTTGTTATTCTGATAGTTCAGTCTAGCACATGTTTTGATTGTTAGCATCAAACTCCTGACAAACCATCAGCTCAACATCTTCTTTGGTGTGAAGGAGTTTGACATCTTGGTCTTGAGCAGCCTTCAATATGAGCAATAGAGATTCACATTCAGCTGTGTTGTTGGTGTTGCTGAACTGCAACTTGCATGAAGGAAAAATATCTCCTTGAGGAGATATCAACACAGTCTCGGCTCTAACATTGGTAGAAGAATTGCTGCAATCAGATTCTAGGATCCAAACATCATCAGAAACTGATCTTCTATCAAATTTTTCTTCATTAGAGACGGAAGATCTTTTTTCATCTGTACTGTGCCCTACTAATTCTTCTAATGTCTTGTTTGAATCAATTTTTAGATTGCCACCTACATGACTTTCATCTACAAAAACATGAACACCCTCTATGGTCAAGAAGTAATTACCCCTGCTTGAAGACTCAAACAGAATTTGAGCTGCAGGGGCCGACGTTTGGGTGACAACATATTTTGCCTCATTTTCAGGGAGCAACCTCTTCATCACACCTTTGATAGGGATCCTTGCCTCATATAAGTCCATGCTTAGTTCTCCTCCCACATCCTTGCAAAAATTTTGTCCAAGCAGAATGCCATAGGATGTTGGGACGTCAGCCACCAAGACAGTCATCTTGATTCTTTTGTCTGGAAAGGCTGAAAATGCAAATTGGGCATCTTTGATTTGCCCCAGTAGTGGTACTTATTTGTTCTCCATGGAGAAACATCTACCAAATGTCTTGGTCAATGTAAGGCCAAGGGATTCTACCACTTTGGTAGGCATGATGTTGTCAGATGCATCGGAATCAATGATGCAGTTACTCAGCTTATGATCGTTTATCAACAGGGAAACATAGAAAGGCTCTATTTTCCTAGGAGTAGTAGGAAGACTAATGACAAGATTGTTTGGGATGGACATGTTCCTTGGGGGATCATGAGTTACCTTTCTAATCTCTTGTCCTAAAGGGACAATTGTATTCTTCACACACTCCACCAACCTGTCCAACTGCTCAGGGTTGGCTTGTAGGAATTCAAATTCAGTCATTTGAATTTTAGTTTTATTGACATGGTCAATTATGTCAAATGACTGAAATAGACTAGGAAGAGAGGATGGGAATTTATCCTTTTGGTTTTTGGGAGGGGGAGGACTGATATGCGAAGTTGAAGTTGAAGGTGTAGAAATGGTTGGGGTACTTAATTTTTTAGCAACCACCAGGTCCTTTGGCTGGAAAGGTAGAGAAGTTCCTCATTTAGCAATTGAAATTTCAAGCTGAGCTCGCTCCTCTATTCTTTCTTTATCAGTTTGCTGGGCTGACTGATTCTTGGATCAGGTGAATACTACGTATGATCCCTCAACTGCTTCACCTTTACTTTTGGGTTCATCCTAGTAATTCAATAAACCAATGTGGGAGTCACCAGCTAATTCTTCTTGATCCTCCATGAAGAGACTAGCGTCATTTTATTGATCAAACTCAGGTTGGAAAGAGAAATCATGTTTATTTCAAGATATCCAACTGCTGAGTTAGTTGGAGGCGCTTCAAGGGAAAGGTTACTCTATGGAGGAGGAAGATGATTTGTTTGCCCTTGATTCTTGGTAGCATTGCCTTGATATGACTAGTTTTGAAATGTCCTCCTTGGCATATCCCGATAAGGAGGAGTAGACATACCTTGGGCCACTTGTCTTTTT
Organism: Torreya grandis; assembly: GCA_037957365.1. Taxonomy (NCBI): domain Eukaryota; kingdom Viridiplantae; phylum Streptophyta; class Pinopsida; order Cupressales; family Taxaceae; genus Torreya; species Torreya grandis. Next base: position 5,264,095 of record JARHVA010000190.1, read on the forward strand.
AAGGCTAGCAGTTCATTTGCTAGCTTTTGCACCATTTGATCAGTGGTGCTTGTAGATGAATTCTCAGAAGATGAAGAAGATTACCTTTGTTAGGATCTCTTCTTATCTTCCCTGCCAAGATGAGATCATCTTCCACCTCAGTAGCCAAGTCCTGAGCAGCAGCAAGGTCTATGTGTCTAGCTCGTCTCAACAAAAAATTCATTTCAGGCAGCTATGAGTTGATGAAGAAAAACTTGAGATTCTGAGGTGTCGGCTGGGCGATCATGGGAATCCTATGCCTCAGCTTGTCAAACTTGGCAATGAAGTCCCTCATAGGTTCATGGGGCTCCTTCTTCATTTGTGTGAGTTGGGCCAGCAAGGCATGTGCATCTTTTGTAGGCTTGAACCTAGCTTCAAATTTATCTTTAAGAGTGTCCCAATTAGTCACTAACTGAGATTGTAGATGGTAGAACCAGTCTGCATTAACACCTTGTAGTGTCTCTATGAATAGCTTGACTGCTATGTCTTCATACTCCACACCTATTACACCATAGGCTATGCTGAAGGCAACAATATGTTCATCAAGGTGAACTTCCCATCGCCAAAAAATTTGGGGAAATTCTTCCTTGAACTGCGTGGAAGCTCATGTAGAGGCGGGGTCAAATTTAGCAGACCAAAAGAGTACCCCAGCAGCCTTGAGCCATGATTTGATTATGTAGAAGTGGGATCACAAATCTAGGTGGAGTATGGATAGGCAAAGCTTTGCTAGCAGAAGAAAAAGAAACTCTGCCTTGTGTTGGTGACCTAGTAGGAGTAGGAGGAATACTCCTAGTTCGTTGAAGGTGAGGTTGTGGAGGAAATAAATCAAAATTACTCTATTACACCAACTCAAAAGTAGGGTCAACAACACCTTGAGATTTTTGGCTTCTAGTATAACATGGAGTTGCCAAATTGTAAAACAAAAATGGAAAAGAGCAAGATCTGCTTTAGCTTGAAGCTTAAGACTTCAAACTGCATGCTCTTCCCCAGCGGAGTCACCAAAAATTATTGGGTGAATATTTTGTTGACCAGCTAACTGGTGAGAAAAATAGGTCTCTTCAACCACAACATAGGGAGATTGGTCATCCAAAGTTGCAGGTTTACCACATCCAAAAGGGACAAATCTCTCCTCTCATCAAGGGGAGGTTCCCTATAGGTATAAAGGAGCTATATGCTATATATAAGTAGAAAGTAACACTCAGGGGTAGGATACACCATCCATCTCTTTTCTTTCACAGATGATGTTCACAAAAAAATGAGAAAATCCTGGTGAAAACACTAAAGGCACTTATCTTCTTTCAGAAGTGTTCTTGCAAGGAACAACAAGATTTCTTTCAGGTAGGATAAGAAGCTGGTAACCAAGGGTGTAGTAACCAGTAGCTTGAGATGTAGAATAAAGTCTCCACCTCGATTGCCCAAGAGTGAGACATGAAGAACAATGGGGGCACAAAGTAATCCCAAGGTCCTTTACACAGAAAGAAACTAAAAACACACACTAAAAACAATTATGTCAGCACAAAGTCTGAAAGTAACTGGTTTTAGGACACCTTCCTTATCACTTCCACTAGCTCTGCTTGTTAAATTGCATAAACAAGAATAAATTTAGGAAATATACATAAGAACAATCTCCTAGAATGATACAAGCTATAATAGCACAAAGTCTAAAAGTAACTTGCTTTCTAATTCAAACAAAGAAATATGATAAATAATTTGAGCTCAAAGTTTCAGTGATGCCTTTCAATTTGGGCTGAGTTTTGCTTCTGGTAACGATAAGATCTCCCTTAAAACAAACCAAGATATTACAATATATAGAGGCCAAGGAAGGCTTGGCACTTTGTCCCATGGAGCGGCCCATGCTATTGATTAATGCCTTGAATGCATTTTTGGTTTTGTCAGGGAGGGCCATGTTGGAACAGGGTGGCTACCTTAACTGTGGTGTGTTGATTCATCTTGAATGTCTTCTCCTAAGCCTGAGTCACTTATTCTATCACCTACTATCCACACAGCTGTCCACTTTGCCTTTACTCCAAAGGAGACAAACAGGTTGTGCTTTCAATGTTTGTAGGCCCAAATATCTACCTGGTGGACAGTTCCACCTACTGGAAATAACTCCTACAGATATTTTGGCCTTTCCCTTTTTTCATTGTGATTTGAGCCCTTGGGCTACCTTTTCCCTCTTCTGGTTTTATCCTTTGAATGCATTCGATCCCGCGCTCAAGTCTGCAAAGATCAACAGTTATTTTATTATCAAAAATTTGACGTCTTTGGGTCTATCATCACCTTCAACAATTCTTTCATGTCTTTTCCACTTGCTGAGTGTCGAGTGCCTCTTTGGGTCTTTGGAAAAGGTCCTTTCTGAGTGTTGAGTGCCCGCTCGTAAGGGTACCTACCCTTCGAGATCTTTCAGGTGGCCTTCGGGTTTCAATTTCTTCGATTAGGCTTGATCCTTTATTTCCTTCGAACAAAATGTTTGAAGGAATTCCTTCTGACAATTTGTTCAAAGGAAATCTTTCATTGGCTCTGCGTCTTTATATTGGGAGCGTTCCATTTTTGACACGTGGCACATTCCACTGCTTTTAACAAGTGACACGTGGCATCTTTCGATGGAATAAGCAAGGACACTTGGCAACATCCACCTAACTTATAGGAGCTTTTAGAAACCTTTGAGAGTCTTGTAGGAGATGACACGTGGCAGCTTTTGTTGAGCTCTAGAAACACTACAGAAACATTCAAGACTCATTTGGATTCACATGGATGATGACACTTGGTGCATTCTGCTTGTTCCTGTGACTTACCTAGGGTTCACCATAGTCCTTACTCAATAAATATAGATGTCGACACTTGGCAACCTCCACCGAGTCTTACCAGGGACATGTGGCAACTTCTACTCAATTTTAGCAATCACACATAGGATGACACTTGGAGTACTCCGCTTATTCTTTTATCAACTTGCCTAGGGCCCACCACAATATTTACTCGATAATGAAACCAAAGGAAGATATAGTGACCATTGACACTTGGCAGCCTCCGTCGAGCTTTGCAGATGACACGTGGCACATTTCGTTGCTTCAAGAAAAAGATATTGAAACCTTTCGCAGCTGCCACTTGTTGCTTTCTGTGGAACTCTACAAGGGACATGTGGCATGTTCCACTGCTTTGAGAAGCAAATCATAATGTGTCTCGATAGACGACACTTGGCAGCTTCTACTTGTCTTTTTCTTTCATGCGCTCCTTTGAACCATTTAATTGAACCAAGCTTGGAAATGTATAAGTGCTGGAAACTTGCTCTTTCGAAGGAATTTACTTGTTAAAGCCATCAAACCCTTTGAATCTGTTAATTCAAGCATGTTAATTCCATATATTTCCTCTTGTGAAGTCCGTAGAAATTGAGAAGCTTGAAAAATGAGGAATTTGAATATTCAGGACAAATTTTGAAAAGAGAAGAGACAATTTTTGGTTTGTGTAGGCCAAAATAGTTCATAGGTCGTCCCAAAAATGAATGACATTTTTTTGGGACAACAAATATGACCAACTCAAGAGAGACAAAGCAAGCATGTCAACCAGGAAGGAAAATTATGAAAGGGTAGAGATCTACAAGGATAAGCTACTTGCACTTAGGAAGGTATGTACCAATGAAGAAAAGCATGCTTTCATTATGTTATGCCAAGAGTTTGATGATGTTTTTGCTTGGGAGTATGGTGATTTTAAGGGCTTTGACCCAAGCTTGGCCCAACACATTATTGAGCTGGAGGAAGGTGTCAAACCCATCAAGAAAAATCAAATGTCAATAAATTCAAAGATCGAGCCTCTCATGAGGAAGGAACTCACTAAATTGATCGAGTCTAGGAACATCTTCCCTATCAAACACTCTTCTTGGCTAGCCAATTTGGTCCCTGTTAGGAAGAAGAATGGAGAGGTCAGATTGTGTGTGTATTTTAGAGATATGAATAGAGTCTCACTAAGAGATCAATATCCCCTCCCAAGTATGGAGTAGATTCTTCAGATGGTAATAGGAAGTGAAAGATTCTACCTCCTAGATGGCTACTCTGGGTACAATCAAATCTTGGTACAAGGGTGTGACCAATACAAGACCGCCTTCACCACCAAGTGGGGAACATAAGCCTACAGGAAGATGCCATTCAGATTGTCAAATGTTGGAGCTACCTTCCAACATGCTATGGATATGGCTTTCCAAGGTTTGATCAATGACATTGTGCTGGTTTATCTTGATGATGTGACAGTCTTCTTCAAGGAGGCAAGTGAACATTTGAAGCACCTGATGCAAATCTTTGAGAGGTGTAGAGAGTTTGGCATCTCTATTAACCCAAAGAAATGCATGTTTTCCATCCATGAAGGCAAGCTCTTGGGCCATGTCATTTCAAAATAAGGCTTATCCATTGATCCAAAAAGATTACACGCCATCTTAGCATTGTCCTTGCCTAAGCACAAGAAGGGCCTGCAAAGTTTCTTTGGTAACATAAATTTCATTAGGAGATTCATTCCTAACTTTGCTGAGCTAGTCAAGCCATTAACTTCCATACTAAGGAAGGACGAGACGTTTACGTAGATATCAAGAAGAAGAGAAATATTTGAAGGCATCAAGCAAGCTTTTGCCCAAGGTCCTACCCTAACTATTATAGACTTCTCCAAGGACTTCAATCTATACACCTTTGGGAATGAAGAGGTAATCTCTGCTATGCTCACTCAAGTGAATGGTGAGAATTTAGAACAACCTCTCACTTTTTTTAGCCAAGGTTTAGAAGGCTATGAGGTTAGGCACATGTATGTTGAGAAGTAGGAGCTTGTAGTCATACAAAGTCTAAATAAGTTCAGACATATGTTGTCTAACAACAAGATTCACATCATGGTGCCACATCCTAGTGTAAAAGACTTCTTGTTGAGTCGAGACTTTAATGAGAAAAGGGTAGGTTGGATCACCAAAGTAATGGAGTATGACGTATTGATCAAGACCACCAAGCTAGTAAGGGGAAGAGGGTTGTGTGAACACCTCACTACGGACTTGAAAGAGTCAAAGGAGGACATTTTGGTACTCCATGATGAACCTACAATAGTTGTACTTACAATCATGAAGAGTTGGGCACAAGACATGGTTCATTTCCTTCGAACTGGTGAGTGTCCACAAGGTCTTGATAGGACCGAGAGGAGGTATTTTAGATTCTAATCTCTTCCTTATGTCCTAGTCGAGGGAGTGTTGTTTAGGAAAGACTTTTTAGGGTTACTGTTTAGATGCATTGATTCAAACCAAGTTAACAGGGTACTATCTAAGTTTTATGATGGACCAACTGGTGGCCACTTTATTTCTAAGGCCACACCTACAAGGATTATGAGGGTTGGTTACTTTTGACCCAATTTATTTAGAGACACTCATGATTGGGTGAGGAAATGTCAAAAATGTGCCTTCTTTGATGGGAAGCAATGATTGGCTGCCATGCCTCTTCATCCTATTCAGGTGGAACAACCATTCATGCAATGGGGGTTGGACTTCATAGGGTTGATCAATCCTCCTTTTAGCACTAGCCACAAGTGGGTTTTGATTGCCATAGATTATTTCGCAAGATGGGTAGAGGTCGTAGCTTTGAAAGAGGCCAATGAGAGTGCAGTCCTAGACTTCTATGAAGGCATAGTGATGAGATTTGGGGTCCAGCCATAATCATTTTAGACAATGCATTAGCTTTCTTAGGAACAAAGATAAATGAGTGTGCATTAAAGTATGACATCTATCTTATCACTTCATCCAACTACTACCCATAAGGGAATGGGCTGGCTGAGTCCACAAACAAGAATTTGATTAGGACCATAAAAAGGACAATGGAGGAAAATCAAAGGACTTGGCATGCCAAGTTGAAGATAACTCTTTGGGCAGATAGGATCACTCCAAAGAGGGCGATCGAGAATTCACCATGCACACTTGTGTATAGAAGGGAAGCTAGACTTCTTATCTCACTTGAGTTACTAACCTTGGATCTTACCCATTAACTGCAATTGGTGGAGAGTGACATCTTGGAAGCCAAGTATTGTGAGCTAATGGAGCTTCAAGAAGTGAGAGACCAAGCCATGGATGCAATGACCAGCCACCAACAAACCAAGAAGCATTTTGACAAGAGGTCTATGCCAAATAAATTCTCAGAAAGTGACATTGTCTTGAAGTGGGATGAAGACCGAGCCAAGCCTGGAAGACACACAAAGTTTGACGCCTGTGGAGTGGCCCATATGTCATCAGCCAATGCAAGCAACACAATGCTTTCCAAATCTTCGTGTTGGATGGTGAAGAGTTACACATCCCAATCAATTGGGTATATCTTAAGCATTGTTACGAAGTTTCTTTTGTCATGTACATAGTTTCCTTGTTTTTTCCTCATTTTCCCTAAGTGTTGTTATGCATGTGTGTAGTGTTTTTTTCCTTTATGTGTGTTTTTTCTTATTATTTGGGGTAAAATCTTTGTTGGTTCTTAGGTCCTTACAAGGTTGTTGCCAACTTTTCAAGCTGTATCCTAACTCCATGTCTAATGGACTTTTAGGCTACCAGTATTCTCAAGCATAGCAGGCATGCTTCTCCTGTGAGTCACCAATTTATTGACCATTTTTTGAATCTTGCATGCCAAAATGGGTACCCCCTTATTTTGGATTTAAGATTTGTTCTTCATGACCTTTTACCCTAAACTAGGTCATAACCCTTTAAAAAACCAAGGAAAAGGTTGATTTTATGTAGGTGCAGGTGTTGTTTCATCAAGCATTACTCTTTTCCAACACTCATAGAGCAATCGGGTTCTCAAAACAACATTACTTGTAAGTTTTACAAGTGAGGTACAGGAGCACTTGAAAAACCTAAAGGGGTCGATGGCTAGTTCCAGTGCAAGTTGGGTTGTGCAGAGTACTTTACTTTCCAATTTTCATAAGTTGGAGTCATTCACAAGCCCGAAAGGGCAAGGAAAAAACAACTGGGTTTTGAGACATCTTTACTTCAAAGCTTTTAAGTAAGTCCTTTGGAAGAGCCTGAATTGGTCTTAGACACTTCTTAAGTCAAGTGTTTTTCTACGAAAGGCACCTGGGTATTCTATAAGGTCATTTACAATTTCCTCGAAGGGTATGTACCCTTGCGAGAGGCACTTCAAAGATAAAATAGACCTTTACAAAACTTCTGAAGGGTATGTTGGAAGGCAGGATAGACCTTGCGAAGGGCTTTTCATCAGCGTGAGGAGTAGTGCAAAAATTTTGAGGGGCACTTTGGGCTCGAAATGCCCATACGGAGGGCATTCGGTTGAAGCAAGGGGGCAAAGACAAGAAGCCTGAAGGGAACTTGCCCTTCAAAAGAAGGTGACAAGCCCAAAGGAGAATTCTTTCAGACTTTTTGTCTGAAGGAAAACCAAAAAAAGAAAATCCAAAATAGAATTCCTTCAAAAATTTTGTCCAAATAAATTTGACAGGCACAAAAGGACTGAAGAAATTTGAAAGACAAGAAGTCCAAAGGGTAGGTGTCTTTACGGGGGGCACTTGGTTATGAAAGTGGACCTTTTCCTTTTTTTGAAGGGTCACTCTCTGTTTAAAGAGGATCACTTCAGCTTTTTTAAAGGTATTTTTTTCTAAAGGCAAAGGTCATTTTCAGCTTTGCCAAAGGACCATTTCAATCTTTCTGAAGGGTCACTTTCCCTTTAGAAAAGTTCATTTGAAAAATGCCAAAGGAATTATCCTAGTGGGTGACAGGTCCATGAACATCAACTTCAGGGTAATAAACTAGCCTTTGGGAAGTAATCAAAGGAGAATTCCTTCAGACATTTTGTCTGAAGGAATTTAAGCTAGAAAATCTCAAAGAATGAATGAGTGAGTAAGCAAAATATGAAACTTAAGAGAAAATAATAAGCACCCAAGAGCCCAAATGGCTAAGGACAAAAGGGAAATAACAAAGTAAGAAAAATAGGCTAGATAACCCAGAACGTGGCCACATGCACAATAAAATAAAAGTTTAAAATGCTCCAAGTGGTGTAACAAGTCAAAGTGCAGACCCAAAGATGAACCAAACCAAGGTAGGTGGTATAGGTGTCATCAGTAGGAAAAGTAAATGCACTTAGGTGAAATAGTCTCTACCAAAAACCAATAAGGGGATTGGTTTTCAAACTATAGAAGATAACGGCCCATGTTTTCATGCTTCACCATTAATGCACAGCCAGTTGTACTCAACATTGAAGAAAGCATGGCCTAGTCAACACAACTTAGGGATGGCCTTGTCAGTTGCTAGAAGGAGTATCCCATGCTTTTACAGGGCTAGGATAGCAAGGGCAGTGACTTGGACATCTACAACATGGCTCTCCCATATGAAATTAGAAGGCTATGATAATAGCATGGGCTTGTGGTCACTATAGAAGTGTTTAATATATCATGGATTTCCATCCCTTGACTGGTCAATTATCTATTTTTCAAGCTTTCTATATATATTTGTAACTTCTCATTTGAGAAGGATCTCTCAACATTGTATGGCAAATCCCTGAAGAATTTACCTTGAATCAAAAGAAGAATTTTTACCTCCATTCGAGCTTACACTTTTGCATATGTTTGGTTTTTTCTTATGTTAAGTCATTTCCTTTTCATGCTTTCATAAGTTTATCCTAGCATATCTAGTGTATTACAAGTTCTTCTCTTGAAGGTCAACATGAAATGCCCAGCTTAGAGTATAGGCACATGTGAACAAGCTGTCCATAGTGTGTCTTAGAACACCTCTAATATTCCTTCCTCCCTATATCTCCATAGGATCCCCTGATGAAATACTGATGTAGGAAAGGTTCTCATTTGAATGAAGTGTATGTTTGTTTCTCTCTGGTGTAAAGTGTAGGTCAAAGCTAAGTAGACCAACCAGTTTGGTGCATCACCGCATTAGTTAGGTTATGTTTTAGGTATTTCTCTCTCTTTTCACCCCCCCATTGTTAGTGGTAGGAAATCTAGGGCCTCAAGGTACATCAAGGGGAGCTAGTCCCTAATCTAGAGATTTATCCTTCAAGTTTTCAACCCACAACAAAAGGAGTGTCTCCATTGTGCTGCATGGAGGAAGGGAGATGAGTCTCCTTTTAGAGGGTGCAATCCACATCATCAACACATACCTTTCATCATCTATTGTCATATATAGCTTGCCTCTAGATTCAAATGGATTTGTCTTTGTGGTTGTAACTAACTTCATCATCTCAAGGCTATTCTTAGCCTCAAGCCAATTTGCTTCCCAGCCCCTAAATATTCTCTTTAAACTTGTTCCTTTTCAAACATGCTCCTAGAATTGATTTTTCCCTCAGTTGTATTCTTGTTTCTTCTTGCAATTGGATCTTCTATCTCTTGACACTTTTAGTTGTATTCTTATTTCTTCTTTTAATTGGATCTTCCATCTCTTGACACTTCAATATCTCCATTCCACTTGCATTTTTATCACATGGATTCCTCACAACTCTTTTTATTGCTTTTAGATATGCATCCATGTCCCCTTCTCCAATGGTTTTCATAGATAGTGTAAACATGGATTCTAGCTTGAACATTTCAGTTTCAGATTCATCTCTCTCCACTGAATCTCTTTCAAATTTTTTTTCATGACATATCTTGTAGAAGTCACATTATATTACTACTTATCATATAACTTCTCTATGAGGTTTTCCTTTCTCTCATTCTAATTAAAATATTTTCTTCTTTCACTAATCAAGATGAGATGATTGTGGTGTTTCTCCACACCATTTTATTGTCTCAATGTCATCAAAAATGTTCTCCTATGATCTTTTCTTCTCATTGTAAAAATATTTCTATAGCCATCATATATGGCTCACTGTTAAACCACCATGGTTTTCCTAATACCACATGGTATGCATCCATTAGGATGACATCATACAGAACTTTGGTCTAATACTTGCCAATGCTAAAATCAATTTTGAATTTCTCCCAAACAATGAAAGCATGTCTTTATAGTAGCCATGTCACATTTTAGGGCCATGAGTGTGCTTGGAACTTCAATTTAAGCTTTCTGATTACTTTAGATAATAAATTATCACTATTGCCACTATCAATAATGGTATTAAAACACATACCTTTCACATGGCTTCTAGTCTTGAATATTCTCTTCCTTTCACATGGCTCTACTTGCCTCTTGGTTGTCTTCAAGTTTGTCTTTTTCTTGGCCATAAATTTTAGATTTTGTCTCTTAGCTAAATTTCTACTTTGTCCACTTCTTTCCCATTTATCAATTGTTGAATGGTAACCTGAAGTATTTGTGGATCCATGACTTATTACTCTCTTTGGGCTTGTTCATATGCAAGGACATTCAAAATCCCTATGTTCAAGCTCTCTAAAAATGTAACATTCACCATGGAATCTACTATTGTTGTTGTAACTTACCCCATGCATTGCCTTATCTTCCTACTTACTTGAAACATTTTGTACCAACACATATGGTGAACTATCTCTTCTCTACAAGATAACTTCTTGCATGCCTATACCACCTATCACACTCTCATCAAGTCTCCCTTTCTTGAGTTGTCTTCTCTTAATCTTTATTTTCAATTTCAAAGCATATTGATATGATTCTTCAACACTAGGTATCTTCAGCATGCACAATATATCCTGTATGCTTAGCCAAAAAATGTTTATATACCTTACAACCTTTTCTTGGTCTAAATCAGCTTGTGCAGATCTAATGGTTAACCTATAATTTTTTTTTGTATATGATCTCACCAATTCCACTCGTTTTATAAGGTTATGTAACTTTATTAGTAGAATGAGCTCATAGTCTAATGACAAGAACTCACCTCTAAGTTTTGTGGCCATTCTTGTCCATTTTATGATCTTTTGCTTACCCCTTCTATCAACTCATTCTGCAAGTCTCTCTGCCATAATATAGCTATCCTCTTTAGCTTGGTTTGTGAAAAAAATACTCTCTACTATTCTTCCATCCTATCAAACTCAAAATATTCTTCAACATCAGTCAACCAATCAATGGGTTCCTTTATATTTAAGGAACTAGAGGAGCATGGCACTTCCATTTGTCTGTTCCTATCTATCATGGAAATTGATTTTATAAATCTATCTACACATTCTCCTCCTCCTTTATTTCTAGTCCTGGTCTACCAGTTTGTGCTCCATCTTGATCTTCATTGTCAATATCATCATTCATAGGAATAAACCTTCTTCTCCTATCCTCCTCAAACACATTTATTCTAGCTTGCATAATAGTCATTTTGTTTAAGATAGCTTCTAATCTCTCTATTGCAATATAATGTGCATTCATCCTTCTTGCAGTCATATTTGATATTATAGTCATCCTTATGCATATTTTTTGACTTATTGACAACCAATCAACTAACTCAAATACATAATAAGGTCTCTCTTCTTAGATTCAACATAATTGTCACTCCACACTGACACAAAATCTCTTGTTTGGGCTTCAAACCAACCCCATTTAGCTCTTCTCTTTTGGATTCTTCTATCTCTTTAAAATCATTTAATCAACAATTCTATTTATCTTATTTATTCTTGTACTTACACATTCAAATCCCAAAGCTACAACCTATGCTCTGATACCACAAGATGCAACCCTGCATAGATATCCAAATGAACATAGGTCTGCTCAGGTAGTCTATGACCTCACACATACTTTTAAAAACCAAATAATGCTTATACATAGCCAAATATAACATATAATTATACCTGAAATGTCCTAATACTATTCATGACAAAGAGAAAGACCATTTATCTCATTAAAAGGCTAAACAAAATAAATAATTGCATATTTAGTTATGCCCAACAAGCTTACATTTGATGGGTTAATTATATTTATAATGTGGCTAATTTGATGGATTTAAGGCCTAATTACATCCAATTCTCTCTCTTTCAAATGATCCTCTACTTATTTGAATGCTCTGACTACTGTAAGTAAAAAATAAATAGATTTTTTTGGTTACACTCTGACTCCCAGAATTTAACAACTATCCTCTATATGAGCACCCTTTCCTATTTTTAATACTCTCCCTGTCTCTTTTTTCTAAGCTTGACACCTATTCACTATACATATCAGTAGTCCCTTGTTATTCTTAAATATTCAGGATCTGACTGCAATATGGAAAAATATCCCCTACTATCTAGTGACTATACTCTTCCCACCAAGTTTTGACCAAGTTTCTCCTTCATAAAAATAACATATTCCTTCTCTACTCTATAAAATCATCCTCTATTATACATGGATTATATATATTTTTTCTCCTTTGTGAGAGCTCTCTCTCTATTGTCACATGCTCATAACTATACAAAGGACTTTAAAACAATTCAAAACCCCAAAATCCTGCTCAATCCTCATTTCAAATTCATGGAAGAGGTAGTTAGAAAATAAAAGAGTGGATCTGTTTACATTCAAAATGGCTACATGAGTTGTTAAGGTTTGGTGAAGCCCCCATTAAATTCCACCAACTCCAATGGGGCTTGGCCAATAGTTAAGTCCAATAATATTATTTGTAGCCTTGGGATACCCCTTCATCGACCCTTTCCCTATGTCAAAGGTAAATAAATTTGTTTTTATTTCTTGTAAATTGTGAATGGTTTGTTGGTTTAACTGGTGAAGTTGTTTGGCTCATAGAGAGCCCACTAGGGATCAATTCTTGCTGCTAGTAAAACTTGACACATAAAAAGGATGAGTTGCATCACCAAAAACTTTGGTGGAATGGATACCCTTTAGTCCTTGGATACTTAAGATCACCATGTAAAGTAGTGGTCAACCAAAAAAACAAAATAAAACACTAAAATTATTGTACTTTTATGTTTGTATCTTATTTTGTATTTTTTCAGATTGATGCCTCTTCATCTAACATTGAGATTTGCCTCCCCCATGGCCAGGCTAAGTAGTAATTGCTTCATTCACATGAGTATTAAGTACCCATGTCTTGCATTTTGAATATAATGTGTCTTTTCAAATATATTCAACATACTATGATAGAATGATAATGACATTATAGACTCAATTGATTATCATCCTTACAGATATAAGACCAATGAAAAAAATAGATTAAATTAGAGACCGTAAAAGATTCACATTCCATCATAAAATCAACAATCTTTTGGGTGGATCTGTTTAGCTTGAAAATATAAAAGCTAATGAGGATGACAATGAAAAATAATAAACTAATGTTTTAAATCTATTTGGTGTTGAAATTCATCCCATAGCTAAAGATTACCTTAAAGTTGAGATTGATTCAAAATCTAAAAATTAGTTTGAAGAAGAAATTGATCCAAAAGACAAAAAGGTGTTTGGAGTTGAAATTGATACAAAAGTTAAAAATGAGTTTGAAGAATAAGTTGAATTAAAAGCTAAAAACTAGAGTGAGGTACAAATTGATTCAAAAGCTAAAAATCAGATTCAAGTTGAAATTGATGCAAAAGCTAAAAATCTTGAATTTGAAATTGATTCAAAATTTAAAAATTAGATTCAAATAGAAATTGATTCAAAATTTAAAAATCATGATGAAGAAGAAATTGATCCAAAATCCAAAAGTAGCTTAGGATTGAAGTCGATCGAAAAGCAGAAAATATATGAAACAAGTCAATTAGATTAGATAAATAACAAATGATATTTGTGACTTTTTGAATATAAATAAAATCAAAATTTGTTTGTATTGGTGGGGAATTTAATTAAGCTATTTATTTCTTTCAATTATAGGCCAAATGGGGACTGGTTTTGGCCAAATTGTTCACTTATTTTCAGCTTTGAATTTCATATAAAATTATTAGTATATTATACTTATCAATCCACAAAACTAATCAAAGGAGGATGTAACATCATAAGTCTCTCATTTATCAATGCTTGAAAATGGTTAGGGATTTTGCATACCCAACTGGAGGATACAAACATAGCCTATCAATGTTGAATATATAGAGAAATGTGAGAGAAGAAGGAGAAAAAGGCATAGGAAAGAGGGATGGAAAGTGTATCATGACTTACAAGCAATAAGAGAGTTGTGAAATTGTTACATTAGACCCTCCAAGACATATGTATCTCTCCTAAATATGCTCTTATCCTATAAGTAGTGTGGAAGTTTGTAACTTTGCTTATCACATTGATCTTCTCTTCAAAATTGCCCCTTCTCTTGGCTTGCGAGAGGACAAGTGGCACTCTTCAAAATAAATGTATGTTGAGTTACAATCTAGCTATTCTCTTGACACCTTTAATTATTTTTAAAATCTCTCCCAATTTACATATCAGTGGTAATCATCAAGAACTCCTTAGGTGTCTTGAAACCCCTTCGTCTCACTAGGCTAATCTTGCTTACAATTGTCAAATCTTGAGTTATTATTCACCAATATAATATTTCTCCATGGATGGAATATTAACATCATATTATACATGAAAAAACTCATTTTTAGTCTTCAAACTCTCTTCAAGACTCCATTTTGCACCAAAAGGTCTCATTAGGCCTCATTCCTTGTAGCCCTCAAAACATGTAAACCTACTTGTGTAGAATAATGTAAGGAGTTTATTTGGAAAATGAGAATATAATTGAGGAACTATTATCAACTTAAATATCCATGCCAATTTTTAGGACCTGAGAGTGAGTGGAGGTACACTTTTTCAACTATTCTCTCTCTTCAATTAGATCCCAATCAGGTCTCCTTGCCTAGAAACTGAGTTTTCACCCAAAATCACTCCCACATGTGTGAAACTTATAGGAAGTTTGTGATTAAATTTACCCATTCAAATATCATGCTCCACTTTAATTTTCATCCTTTGAGACCCTGTATGGATGGGTAATCATGAAATCGTCAAAAACCTTAGTCTAGGTGCTTGCATAGGCTTGAGAGGCATTTAGATTGTTTGGCAAGAATTTTTTATTCTTTGAATCTTGGAATGAGTTTTTTGAGGTTTGAAACATCCTATCACAGCTCAATCAACTGAGGAGAGGTCTCTTGAAGTGTTTTATAGGACCACATATAGGCTTCTTGACTTGCAAAACAATGCTTTTTCACCTTCTTGACCCATTTGATGAATTGCAGAACTCATGTACGTCTATATGATACCTAAATAGGTGTGTGGATGGTTTTATAACCTTTTTATTTATTTTTAAATCTATTCTCTTGATTTAAAATCCACTTTATACACTACATACTTGCAAACACAACTACAACCTTGTTTTTAGCCATATTCCATATAATTGTACCTTCAAGTGCACCATAAAATACATTATTTATGTGTCTATGGGATTTTTGAGAATAATTCAGGCCACTTAAAATTAAAAACAATCCATTAGAATACATTAGATGGCATATTTCTCTCATCGGGTTAAAATTAGTCTTCTTGGTAGCTTATGAGTGCTTAAGGGTCTTAACAACAATTCATACAATACAAGCCACTAAATTAAGAACCAATGTAAAAATATGGAAGTTTATAAGAATTTATAACACAGCCAAACTCCTTTTTCCACCATGCACCTTGTCATGAAATATCTAAGCAAGTTTTGAGACTCTCTCAGGTGGTTGAGTGTGTATTTGTGAGGTCTAGAAAGAAAACAAGTCTAAGAGAGCTATCTTGAGTTTGATTTGAGCTTAAAATGGTTTGGTAAAGTATATAATACTAAAAATTCCATGTTTA
The DNA here is from genome assembly GCA_037957365.1 of Torreya grandis. NCBI lineage: Eukaryota > Viridiplantae > Streptophyta > Pinopsida > Cupressales > Taxaceae > Torreya > Torreya grandis. The sequence continues at coordinate 5,279,726 of JARHVA010000190.1, forward strand.
AATGGTATTATTCACAATTTTCCTCCATTAGGTCTCCTACAACTTCATTAGTTCATACCTAGGGTTCTCAAACTAGCCACTACAAGTGACCCTAACAATGTATATTAGACCTCTTTCTTATTGTTGAGAGAGTAGAAAAAATTACCCAATATTTACTTGAGGAATTAATCACTTTATCAAAGTCTTCATGTATTTAATTAAACCTTACTAACCAACCTTCATTACCAAATATACACATACAGGGTTGTATGTATGGCCTTAGGTTCAACAGGCCTAAATAGACCTCTTAACCTTGACATCCCTTTTATTATTGAATATGATGATATTATGGGGTAACTACCACTATGAAATCACCCTAAAATTAGTTGATTCATCCTCATATTTTTGTCTCTCTCAACCAAAATACACCTTCACTAAACAAGGTAGGCAGACCTGTATAATTCATGACTTTATATGCATGGTTTTAGTGACGTTTATTTTGGTTAGCTTCTATGATATTATTTAGGTTTTATTTTATTACATTCACTTTATTATTTACCTAAATCCAAAAACCCACTATATACCTTGCATTTTATACCTCTAAGCTTGAAACCAACTTGATTACTCAAGCAAACCCATAGGTGTATATGGACTGTGTTTGTAGGGTTAGAGTGAATCTTACCTAGTCAATTTATCTCTGAAATTTATCTTTAGGTCTCATTTTCCTCAAAATTACTTTTTTCATATTTTTCATCTATTTGAACTCCAAATCACTATTCCACATTGTAATTTTCTCTTGCTTAAGTTTGCAATCAACTATGGCCACCTAAGCAAGCCTGTAGGTTATCCTTGGGTGTCTTGAGCACATTTTGAAGGTATACCTTCACTTTATGAAATTTATAATTTTTTTTTACCAATTAATACCTTTTATTCAATTCACACCTTTCATATTCTTTTCAATGCTCTTACAAGACTTCACATTGCTCAAACAAGCATTTTACCTCTAGGTGTGACTTGGTGTCTTAGACACTAGGTCTAAAGACACAATTTTTATAATAGTCTTGACCATTTAAAATTTTGAAACCTTGAATTTAACATCACCATTTAAACCTTCAAAACCACTTGTCTTAATGCATATTTTAACAATTACACACCAAATGCAGACCTACTGATCTGCAAACTTTATGCTTTAGACTTTAAAAAGGTGCAAGTTAGAGATCTTGAGCATGGAACCACTTATTTAATGTTTCATTAACTTAATAATTATGATAATACTAATATAATCCCTCTAATAATGCAAAAAAATACCCCATTACTCCATTGTTGCAGGAAACTTACACACATAATCATCAAAATGAGATAACATTTTGAATTGCTTGGAGAGAATGGTGTTGGGATCAGCATGGAGAGGTGATGGATATATAGGGATTTAGGTGGAATTAAAACATGGTATATAATCTTCATTAATCCCTTAAAACATTGAAACCTTGGCATAACAAAATACCATGACAACCACCTTTGTAAACTATATACAAATGGAGTTTTCTTGCCTTTTTAAGTCTACACATGTGAAAAGGAACTTGATTTTTTTTTTAAATATGCCTATATAGACCCTATATACCCTTTTAAATTTATTTAATGCATTCAACCATCTTAAAATTACCATTTTGAGGAGAAATAGTCAGCTTGTGGGGTTGATTAGTAGTTTTAGACCACCCTGTCTTGTTAACAATTGTTCATAAAGGAGAGGGGATGGAAATGCAAACCAATTCCAAAATTTTTAAGGTGTTTACGAAACCCTATTATGGAAAAAATATCAGCCCCTAACTTTATCTCTCCTAGCCATAACATCCACATGAAATCTACCTTTGCAAGCTTGTGAAGAAAGCAATGGAGGTTCTAAAGTAATTTTTACATTTTTAGGACCTATGCCTACAAACCAAATGTGAATTTTACCTTTAGCATCACAAGATACACATATAAAACATTTTGACCTGAAAGTGAGCTTCTCAAATCCATACAAGTGAGTGAAACTCCCTTTTTTGGCATTGAATTTCAAGAAACTGATCACTTTCTAACATCCTGACATATGTGATAGTTATGTAACTCCTCCAAGAACCTTGAAAAGTGTATTTTATGGATTTTTGGAATTTTTGATCTTTGACACACGTTGGAGTTAGTAAAATCACCTTTTTCCTCATAAAACATTACCTTAAAGTTTGCAAAAGAACCTTAGCATCTCCAAACCATCATAAAATGTTTATACAAGTTGGTTGAGGCATGAAATGACTTTGAAGGACACTTGAGGACCTATGCCACCACTTGACCAAGTTTCATCACTCCATGACATGACTAACCTAGTATAAAATAAAGACAAAGACTTACCTTAATTTCTCTAAATTAACCTTAATCTTTGCTAACAAGGCTTTAAAAAGGCTATTAAGAGACCATATAAGGCATGAAAAATATATGAAAAATGTGGTAATACATGACAATCAAGTTTTTTCCTATAGGGGTTGACATTTTGACCTTATGGGTAAAAAATGGTCAATAAATTGGTGATTCACAAGGGTAACATTCTTGCTATGCTTATTAGACCAGTAGCCTTGTGCTTCCATTAGGAAATGAAGTCACTTGCACTCAACCTCATACCTGAACTATACTATGACCAAGAAAAATAAGTTGATTTAACCTCCAAACCACACAAAACAAGGACAACACATACATGGCAAAGAAACAAGACACACACATGTGCTAGCTAAACACTTAGGGAACACAACAAACATAACGAAGCAACTAACTATATACAACTGACTTAAAAATAATTCCTTCCTCTTGGATCAAAAGGGAATATTGTAGTATCTATTACTCCATGAGGTGTAAAATGGCATGAGGCAAGATGCCTATTATACCTTTCTCTTTTTGTCTTCATCCTCTTCTTGAATACCACTCCTCTAGTCATGATTTCAAGTGAAGTGGTAGCAGTAAACTAATCACCCATGAAGGTGAAATCATCATGTGGCTAAAAACCCTTCTCATAATTCTCCTTAGCTGCAACCTCAATAAATGATACTTTATCTAAGCTTGTTTCTTAGGCTTTCATGGCATCTTGAGTGGTCTCATGTTTTTTATCATCTGTTACAATCCCATCAAGCTCTTTAAGGAGCTTTGCATACACACTCCAAGTTGTATCATGGTCTTAAATAGATGTCTATTAACCAAAATATTTGAATATTATATATAGTTCCATTGTGAGGGAATTTAACACATTGGCATGTGAATAATATATAGCTCGCATGTGATGTGTCCAAGATCAACCAAAAAGAATATTATATGGTAATGAGAAGTTAAATGTCATGAATTTTGATAGGATGAACTATGATAAGAATCCAAAATTAACCTAAAGGATACATTTGTCTTTTATCATAGCCTTGACATGTATTTTGGGTAGATTTAAGGTTGCAATCTAAGTATCCAAGTATTTTAATAAAGTCAAAGGAGGTGATGCATGCACTAGAATATTCATCAATCAAATCATGATTAACTTGGATAACATCAACTTGGACACTAATGAAAAGTGGATGTTCATCTGTGCGAAGTAATATTTTGTTAGGAATCATTGAAGCAACAGGAAATTTTAGTGAGAGATAATTATATATAGTTTCATCATGTATGTAAATTTCTTCACATTTTGGAATAATATTATCCTCATACCTAGATAAAGTAGCCTCTTTCCCCATAGGTGGAGGTTTGGGGGTGTTCATTTCAAATAAAAATTGCATTAATCAATTGTTGATGAGGATTAGTCCTCATAAGTTCTAGAAAAGTAATTTTATATGGGAGGAAAAAAAGTTTAGCTATAGGATCCAATCCATCAAATCTATTTAGAATCATATCAGATAAAGGTTCATAATGTTGAATTGAGTCTACGTAAGGAAGAGTGGAAGTCAATTTAGATTGATGATTATTGGAATTATTTAGACTTTGCCAGTATAGGTTGGCCAGGTGATTCAAACTTTGTTAAGCTAGTGGATAAAGTTTATGGCATGGTTAGGTTAAGAACTAACTCCATTGAGCTGGTTGATATAATGAGTGGAGATGTAGGTATAGAATAATATTGATTCACTATATTCGAATTAGCTATTTCTATGTGAAGAGAAGCTAATAATATTGGATTAAAAAAATCCATAGTGATGAAAGAAGGATGAGTATCAAGTTGGATCATTGTATTAAATATGGTTTGGATAGATGGTAATGGACCCAGATTTGTCATAGTGTAATGATATAGGTGGTATTAAGAGTTAGGTTTGGATGTTTCATTTCCCTGAATTGAGATGGACAAGTATCTTGAATAGTGTATAAATTGGGAAAGTTATTATAAGTTAAATGTGGATAATTTGTTAGATCCATCATGTCATTTGGTTTTCTTTGTTCGGGATAATTAAAGATATACTACATGATGGAGGGTTGAAACTATAATATCCAACTTCGGTAAGCATAAAATGTATTATATTGACTATGTTCGATGTAGTTATAAAGATATAAATCTGAAGGACTAACTATATCAAGTTTAGTCAATGTCGTTAAGTCTGGGAAAATGTAATAGTATTAGGAATAAGTAATGCACTATATCAATCCTAGTTAATATAGTTACATATGCATAAATTGAAGAATGAAACTATATCGAGCTTGGTCAATGTAGTTAAGTCTAAGAAAATGTAATAGTATCAGGAATAAGAAATGCACTATATCAAACATGGTTGATGTAGTTATTGTTGACCATTTTTTACCCCCAAGATCAAAGTGTCAACCCATATAAGCAAAAACTTTCTTGTCCTGTGTTACCACCTTGTTCATAAATCTGTCATGCCTTATGTGTTATCTCAATAGCCTTTATAAAGCCTTGGTAGCAAAGATTAAGGTTATTTTGGAGAAATTAAGGTAATTCTTTTTCTTTGTTTTATACTAGGTTAGTCATATCATGGAATGATGAAGCTTTTTCAAGTGGTTTCATAGGTCCTTAGATGTCCTTGAAAGTCATTTCATGCCTCAATCAACTTGTATAAACATTTTATTAAGGTTTGGAGAGGTTAAGGTTATTTTGAAAACTTTAAGGTAATGTTTTATGAGGAATAAGATAATTTTTACTAACTCCAACATGTGTCAAGGCTAAAAAATAACAAAAATATGTACAATACTCTTTCCAAGGTTCTTGGATAAGTTGCATAACTGTCACATATGTCAGGATGTCAAAAAGTGATCAATTTCTTGTAATTCAATGCCAAAAAAAGGAGTTTCACTCACTTGTATGGACTTGAGAAGCTCAATTTCAAGTGAAATATTTTATAGGTGTCTCTTTGGATTCTAAAATTCAAAATCATGCTTGGTTTGTAGGGGTAGGTCCTAAAAGGCAAAATTTGCTTCAGAACCTCCATCACTCTCTTTACAAGCTTGAAAAGGTAGATTTCATGTGGATGGTATGGACAAGAGAGAGAAATTCAAGGGATCATATTTTTTTCATATAATGGGGTCCTAATAACCTTAAATTTTTTGGCATTGTTTTGAATATCCATCCCCTCTCCTTTATGAACAATCATTAAGAAGACAAGGTGGTCTAAAACTGCTAGTCAACCCCACAAACTCATTGTTTATCCTCAAAATGGTAGATTTAAGATGTTTGGATGCATGATATAAATTTAAAAGGTTTGATAGTATATGTATAGTCATATTTCATGTTTCTTCAAGTTCTATTTCACATTTTTAGACTAAAAAAGGTAAGAAAACTCCATTTGTACACAATTTACAAAGGTGGTTGTCATGGTCTTTTGTTATTCCAAGGTTTCAATTATTGAGGGGATGAATTAATATTATATACAATTTTTTAATTACACATTAATCCCTATATCTCTATCAACAACTCTCCATGTTGATCCCAACACCATTCTCTCCAAGCAATTCACAATGTTCTCTCAATTTGATGACTGTGTGTGTAAACTACCTGCAACAATGGAGTAATGAGGTCTTGTTTTACATTTTTCAAGGGTGTATAAGAGTATTTACCTCATTAATAATTAAATTAAACATTAAATAAGTTTTTCCAGGCTCAATATATCCAACTTGCACCTTTTCAAAGTCCAAAGCATAAAGAATGCAGACTTACAGTTCTAAAGACATGTAGGTATGCATTTGGTGTGTAATTGCTAAAATATGCATTATTAAAATTAGTTTTTAAGGTTTAAATGGTGATGATAAATTCAATATTTCAACATTTTAAATGTTTATGAATATTAAAAAAATTGTGTCTTCAGACCCAATGTCTAAGACACCAAATCACACGTACAGGCAAAATGCTAGTTTAAGCAATGTGAAGTCTTGTAAGAGCATTAAAAATAATATGAAATGTGTGCATTGAAGACAAGATATTAATTTCTAAAAAAATTTCCAAATTTAATAAATTGAAGGTATACCTTCAAAATGTGATCAAGACACCTAAGGATAACCTACAAGTTTGTGTAGGTGGCCATAGTTGATTTCAAACTTGAGCAAGAGAAAATTGAAATGTGGAGTAGTGATTTGGAGTTTATATAGATGAAAATGATGTAAAAAATAATTTTTAATAAAATGAGACCTAAAGACAAAGGTCAGAGACAAAATGACTAGGCAATATTCACTCTAACCCTATAGACGTAGTCTATATACACCTACAAGTTTTCTTGAGAAATCAAGTTGGTTTCAACATTAGAGATGGAAAATGCAAGGTATACAGTGGGGTTTAGGGTTTAAGTAAATAAAAAAGTGAATTTAATCAAATAAAACCTAAATAATATCATAGAATCTAACCAAAACAAACCTCGCTAAAACCATGCATATACAATCATGAAATATATAGGCTTGCCTACCTTGTTTAGTAAAGGTGTCTTTTAGTTGAGAGAGATATAAATATAAGGATGAATCAAATCATTTGAGGGTGATTTAATAGTGGTATTGACCCTATAAAATCATCACAGTCAATAACAAAATGGATGGCAAGGTTAAGAGGTTTGCTTAGGCCTGTTAAATGTAAGGCCATACATACATACCTATATGTGTATATTTGGTAATGAAGGTTGGTTAGTAAGGGTAAATTGGAGACATGAAGACTGTGAGAAATTTATTAAGTCCTCAAGGAAACATTAGGTAAGGTTTTATACTCTCTCAAAAATAAGAAAGAGGTCCAATACAGGATGTTAGGGTCACTTGCAGTGGCTAGTTTTGAGAACCCTAGGTATGAACTAATGAAGTTGTAGGAGACTTGATGGCATAAAATGGTGAATAATACCATTTTAAAATGGATGGGTGAGTATTATAGAACTTAAAAAACCATTTTAATCTCAAATCAAACTCAAGATAGCTCTCTTAGATTTGTTTTCTTTCTAGACCTCACAAATACACACTCAACTACCCGAGAGAACCTCAAAACTTGTTTATATCTTTCCTGACAAGGTTATTTATGGGAAAATGAATTTTTAGGTGTTTTATAGGTTTATAAAATTCCATATTTGGGCATTATTTATTAATTTAGTGGCATGCCCTGTATGAATCATTGCTAAGACCCTTAAGCACTCATAAGTTGCCAAGAAGACTAATTTTGACTCGATGAGATACATATGCCATCTAATGTATTATAATTTATTGTTTTGGAATTTAAATGACCTGAATTATTATAATAAATTCCATGTAAACCTTAATAATTTACTTTATGGTGCACTTTAAGGTATAACTGTACAAAACAAGGCTAAAAATAGGGTTGTATGTGTGTTTACAGGTATGCAGGGTATAAAGTGGCCTCTAAATCAAGAGCTGGGATGTAATTTTTTTTTATAGAGGATATGAAACCCTCCAAACACATATTCAGGTCTCATACATAGGTACATGAGTTCTTAAAGTCATCAAATGGGTCAAGAAGGTGAAAATGCATTATTTTGCAAGTCAAGAAGCCTATATGCAGGCCTATAAAACACTCCAAGAGACCTCTCTTGAGTGGATTGAGATGTGATAGGATGTTTCAGACCTGAAAAAACTCATTCCAAGCTTTAAAGTCTAAAAAAATCTTGCCAAACAATCCAAATGTCTCTCAAGCCTATGCAAGCACCTAGACTAGGGTTTTTGACCATTTCATGGTTTACCCATTTGTATAGGATCTTAGAGGTTGAAAATTGACATGGAGAATGGTATTTTCATGGGTAAATTAAATCACATAATTCATATAATATTCACATGTGTGGGAGTTATTTTGGGCCAAAACTCAATTTCTAGGCAAGGAGGCCTAATTGGGGGATAATTGGGAGAGAGAATAGAAAAAAAAGTGTACATCCACTCACTCTCAAGTCCTAAAACTTGGCATGGAGCTGTAAGGGGATACTGGGTCCTCAAATATATGTTAATTTTATAAATATAATTTTTACATTCTTATACATAAGGAGGTTTACACGTTTTGAGGCCTACAAATAATGAGGCGTAGTGAGACCTTTTGGTGCAAAATGGAGTCTTGAAGAGAGTTTGATGACTCCAAATGAGTTATTATAGGTATAATATAGTGTAAATAGGCCATCCATGGGGAAATATTTCCTTGGTGAAGATTAACTTAATATTTGACAATTATAAGCAAGAATGGCCTAGTGAGACAAAGGGGTTTCAAGACACCTAAGGACTTTATTGATGATTTCCACTGATATGTCAGTTGGAAGAGCTTATAAAAATAATGAAAGGTTTCGATATTAGAGATATAATGTAACTCAACATACATTTATGTTGAAGAGTGTCACTCGTCCTCTCACAAGCCAAGAGAAGGGGCAATTTTAAAGAGAAGATTAATGTATTAAGAAAAGTTGCAAACTTCCATGCCACTTGTAGGAAAAGATCATATTCAATAGAGATACACATGTATTGGAGGGTCTGATGTAATAGTTTCACAACTCTCTTCTTACTTGTAACTCATGAGACACTTTTCATCTCTCTCTCCTTCTCTCACATTTCTCTATATATTCATGCTTGATAGGCTATGTTTGTTTCTTCCACCTATGTATGGTGAAGCCATACCCATTTATAATAATTTATCAATGAGAAACTTTTGATTTTACCTCCTTTTGATTGGTTTCAATGTGGGTACTTGATTAGTTAATCTTACCAAGTGATTAGCTTTGATTCCTTGGTATGTTATCATTATCTTGCATTCATATTCAATTTGAAATCCTTTTTGTAGGTCTTTTGAAGTGTCTAAGTAAGGTGTAAAGGTTGAGTGAGTTGTCTTTTCATTAGTTTCATTTCATGACCTCTTGAATAGTTCTCTTAGCCCAAGCATCATTCACAACCTTCATGAGAAATGTTGATGTAGAGAGGTAAATTTGGAGTAGTGTCTTGTTCAGGTTAGTAGCATGGTTGATGTGCATTTTTATTTGGTTGGTAGTGTTCAATTATATTTGGTGCATCACCTCCATTAGAGTAGGTTTTATTTCTTTTCTTAGTAATATGGTAGACTAATTTATGAGCCTAAGTGATTCATCAAGGGGAGATAGCCCTTTAACCTAGAGATTCAATCCAAGTTTAGACCACCCATAGCCTAGGATTGTTTCCATGTTATTTCAAATTTGGAAGGCTTGAACTACCTTCTAAAGGGTTCAAATTTGGTTGATAATATTTTTAGCATGCCTATTGGGACTAAGGTCTAAATTAGTGGAAGGATTATTAGTATTATTCTTCTACATACTAGTCTTTAGAGGCATTCAAAACATTAATGGTGACTCCATGTTCAACGAGTTGGTTTTATCATCCTAGTCACTTGTTCAAAGTAAGTTTTGATTTTAATTCATTATTTTGATGAAGTTGTTATGGCTGAGTTTGAAGTGAATTTTAGTTTCATGCAAGTTGATGAGGCATCTCAAGCCTATGGTATTTCTTATCATCTCTATGATGAGTCTTATTAGCCTCACTATGATCCATATCAGCCTTGTTATGAGTCATGTTAGTCTTATGATCAACCTACATTTCCCTTGCATGATTATGATGTTGTATATGATTAGCCTTCTCAAGCTCAATATGTCCCTATCTAACATAGCCACTTCTCAAAATTAGTCCATTTCAAGTTTCAAGAAAACTCCCTTAGGATATCAGAGTTACATGATAGGGCCTAACACACAAAGGGAATATGTTTAAGATATCTCTATTCATATTATTTATAATGTGAGAGACTCATTTTAATTAATTAAGGAAGAATGTGCACCTATTGAGAGAGCAAATTATGAAATCCCATCAAGTGAAATGTTAGATGTAAGTGGTCTCATTCAAAAAATTGAAAAAAAGCTAAGAGTTCATGAAGGGAAGCAGGTTCAATCATATCATCCCCATGTGTCTTCATATATATTAGCTTAGCCCTCATATGTGTCATTAATTCTTCCCCAAGAGACCATTCAAAATAAGGATGAGATTGTTTTTGAGCAGCCTATTGTTGAGATCCAATATTTTACTTCTCTTCCTCAACAACCCCCCAAGAAATATTTCAAGGCTCCAAGATGGAATCAAGTTGTGAAATCATGGAGTAATCAAGGTGAGACAAGTATAGATTGGGAGTTGAAGTCAAATAAGAAACTAAATCTATGCAAGTCCCTCAAATCCCTCCTCAAGATCCCTCTTATATCCCATACCGGCTTTCTTGTGCTCCTTATCCTCATGAAGTCACTAACCACCTTCAAAAAAAGTTATTCCAAGAGAGTATAGACAAGCAAATTGAAGAGTTGGAGTTGAAAATGAAAAAACTTGAGTTAAGTCAAGATTTAGAGATTGAAAGCAAAGAAAGCTTTGTGCCTATTCAAGATCCATTTACCTTTCCTCAAAAGCCTCAAGCTACTACATATTTGAGGTTTATCCAAGAAGGCTTTCAACATAAAAAGAGGCCCTAGCTAATAGGTTTGAAAATCATTTTACATCTATTGAAGAGTCTCAAGATGACTATGAAAAAGATGAAGTGGTTGTTGAGGAGAATGGGGCACTCATAGCCCAGTTAAACTTATTTTCTCTCCAAGAGTTCCTACGAGAATATTCCATTTCCAATAACTCAAGTTGTAATAATGTTCCCTTGATCCCCAAGCCTATTCATAATCCATTTGTTATACCTCATACTCCCTCTCAAACTCATGATAATATTCCTTTCCCTCCCACCATCTCCCTTCTTGAAGAGGAATCTATCCTATGGGAAGTAATTGAAGAAGAAGTTACAATTGCAAGTGAGGTACAAGGAGAGTGTAATGAAGATGCTTCAAGTGACTTTGATTAGGAGATCTTCATTGGTATGCCACTTGGAGAATAAACTAGAAATTTAGTTTTCAAAGATGAGGCTCTAAAAGATGATCTTGATGGTATGCTTCAAGATAGAGATTTAATTACATCTAACCTTGATGAGGTTACATATTGTAGTGATGTTGAAGGATCTTTAAGAAAACAAGTTGAGTTTTTGAATGATTTTGACATGTTTTCAAAAGAACAAGAATTGAACTTGAAGAAGGAGTACAAGTTGAAGTCTTGAATGAAGTTAAAATAGTTCACAATGAGAAAGAAGATGAACTCAAAGAAGTTACCTTGAAATCACATCATGATTGAATAGAAGGATTTGAAACTCTTGAGAGTCCCATAACTCTTGAGGAGAAAGATGAATACGATTTTATAATTGGTCTTGCTCTCATTGACCAAAAAGAAGAGCCAAAAGATTATTGGTAGCAGTATATTGACTTTATTCAAGATATTAAAGGCTTTGTGAAGGTACATTACCTATTGAAGATCATGCTCATGAATACACAAACCATGGAATTTTGAACACTTCCAAGAATGTGGTGTTTTCAAAATACCCACCCTTGAAACTTTACCTAATATTCCTTTTTTTGAATCTCAATGATTCAATTATCCCATTAATTTTGATATAGGTTATAATGAATACCCTAAACTTATAGGAAATATACCACCTGACCTATTAGATTATGAAAAACTTGATGAGATCAGTTTGAAAATAAAAACTTTTGATATCCTTTCATATATAATTACTCAATTTCCTCCTTTACAACCTAAGTCTTGTCAAAAGAAAATAGATGAAATTATCGCTTCCATAGTGATGCCTAAAACAACCCATTTCATTTCTTTCATCAACTGATAAAATCATTGATGCTTGTACTATTGATTTTCATACCCCTGATTATGATGATGGATAATCTTTAGATGATCCCTTTTTAGCTGGATTTATTCTAGATAAATGTGCATAAATACTTTGATATCTTTCTTCTTTATAACATTCTGCACATTTACATAATATTAGTTCTATTGATGTAGTTCCTTCACCTTCTACCTTACTTGATATTATGTATTCTTCACTTGATTTTTTTAGGTTTGAGATGGAGTAGATACTAAGTACTTCTCATTTAGTCACTTCTGAGCCTCTTTATAGTATGCTTCTTGATTATGCCATGAAAACACCATATCAGTTCGCTAAATTCTATTATCCTTCTAGCATGCTACCTATGGATATGTCAGCCACATTACTCGGGTTTCCACTATCACCTTCTTAACAACATACCCAAGGCCATTTAGAGGCAAAATCTTAGCCTTCCTTATAACCTACATCATTCCAAATATCTTAATATTTAGTCACATTACAACACCAATTCTTCACATTGACCACCCATAACAAGAGGTGTCGTATGATAATCCTTATTCTATCATACCTAATTTTTCCATAAAGATGGTGTGTTAAGAAGTCCTTACATGAATATCTATGAAGATAGATGAGATTATGATTAAAGTCATATTTTACCTACAATAATATATTTTTTAGGTTATTGATGATGTATATCGTGAAATATATCAACATTTTTGATTACATTGTTGTGATACATCACATTATTTTTCACATTTTCATATGATTTGGATTTGATATTTACATTTCACTATATCATTTGTGATACATTGTTTATCTCTTGCTCTTATGATTCTTATATTTTGATATAATTTATGCATTTATGATATTTTTCTTATAAACATTGCTTTCTAATTAAGTTATTTCATAAATAAAATTCTAAAGTTAACTCTTTGTTTATAATATTTTATATTTGGCAACCATTTCCTTATTCCCCTATTTTGGGATGATTTTTACTTACATTCATGCTTATGTTAGCTTGTTTCGATGAATAATATAGTTATATACGTGACATGGCTATTAGACCACACCCAACACTATTATATTTCCCTTGTGATTAGTTACAAAGTGTATACTTCATTATACCATTTATTGTTGGAAATATTGTCATTGATGTCAAATGGTAATCATGAATCTGATTGATGGTAAAGTATTTCTTAATTTAATTTATTTAAGTCAATCAATCTTGTAAATGATGGTCATATCTTTGGGTGGAATCAAAGATAAATTGGCTATGTCTAATGGGCTCAAAGAGATAATTATGGAAAAGGTTTCAAGGTAGTTTTTAAGGCTAAAATGGTCCCTAACCTTGGCCAACCTGATTTGGAGAAGTTGTGACCATTCAAATAGATCTTTTCATTTGAAGAGTCATGACCTTAATTTATGGCTTGTCATGGTTTATAAATAAGGGCATAGCAAGTGGAAAATTTATAAGTTAGAAAGTGGAAGAAATAAAAGAAGATCAAAAATATTTGAAAATAGAATTTTGTGAGAATATTGAAAGGAAAAACCAAAAAGTATAAGGAAGAGCATATCATCAAAAACACTCAAGTGTAGATCAAATCAAAAGGAGATAAAGCAATGTTCTATCATCCATTATGTTAGCAAAAAATCAAATATAGAAGAGTGATTCTTGAGAGAAGGTTGGTGCCTTTGTTTTGAATAAATTGGTGTTTCTTGCTGAGTTGGTGCTCTGTGAAAGGGGTCAATGATCCTGTAGGTTGGTGCCTATAAAATTGTATTTGAGGTTGGTGCTCCAGTAGGTTAGTGCCTACGAATATTTATATTGAGAAAGATTTCTCTGTGGTTGTTTGTTGAAAAGGTTTCCATGTATTTTTGGTGTCACTTTGCATTGTGTTATCTTGTGTTGTGATTTGATTGCTTTGAATATTTTAATTAAAATAAGTGATTAAGTGTTAGAAAATAATCATATATAATAATGATTCAACCCCCTCTTAGTATTGATTGTGCTCAATAATTGGTATCAAAGCAGGTTCCTTCAGATATAACTTAACCACTAGAAGGAAGATCATATAAGCACACATGGCTGGATTACAAGTTCAAGATGAATTTTCCAGAAACAAGGCACCATTGTTTGATGAAAAAAATTATGCCTTGTGGAGCATAAGAATGAAGACATTTCTAATGGCTCTTGGGTTTGATATCTAGCAAGCAGTAGTAATCAGGTATCAAATGCAACAAATGCCACCAATAGATGCTACTAGAAAGAAGGCTAGTGAGAACAATGCTAAAGCAATGAATGCCATCCTATATGGCCTTTCAAAATTAGAATTCATAAAAGTCATGCAATGTGATTCTGTAAGAGAGATCTGGGAAAAACTTAAAACTATTTATGAGGCTGATAACAAGGTAAGACAAGTAAAACTCCAAGCTCATTGGAGACAATTTGAGAGTTTATATATGAAGGAAGAAGAGAATATTGTAGGATACTTGATCTGGGTTGATGAAATAATCAATATTATTCAAGGACTTGGAGAAACCATGGAAGAGTCTACAATCGTCCAAAAAGTGATGAGATCTTTAACATTGAGGTTTGATGCAAAAGTCTCTACTATTGAAGAAATGAAATATATGGATAAATTAAAGATGGATGAGCTGAACATAATCCTCACAACATATGAAATGAGGATTGAGTCTGAAAGACCATAAAAAAGAGAAGCAAAATTCAAAGCATCAAAGAAAGAGAAATTCAAGGAACCTGAGCCAAGCGATAGCTCAAGTAGTGAAGAAGATGAAAAGGAGACTTTATTCATTCAAAAGATGGAGAAATGCTCAGACAAATATAAAGGTAAGTTACCATTCAAATGTTTTAATTATGGTAAGATTGGTCATTTTGCAACTAAGTGCTTGGATAAATACTATAGTGATGAAGAAGAGAGCAAACCAAAATTCAAGAAAAATAAAGACAAGAAGAGATTTGAGAAACAAAAGAAAAGTGTATGATCTAGGAAGAACTATAGCTCATCTGAGGAAAGTGGAGCTAGTGATTCTGAAAATGATTATGAGGAAACATTGTTTATGACCATAGAATATAATGCTTCCACAAGCAAAAATAACTTGGAGGAAGAAGAAGATGAAGGCAAGGTAAATCTTAAAGAACAACTTATTTGAGCCTTAGGAGATATAAAATATATAAAGAAAAATAACCTGAAACAAAAGCTTCTGATTCAAAAATATGAAAAAGAGAGTCAGGACTCAAAAGCTAAAATATCACAGTCTTGAGGAATCAAATAAGATAATTACTGATCTAAAAGTCTAAATCAAAGAAGTAAAGAAAATTGAAGAAGATCTAATGGATCAGCTAAAGTAGAAAGGAGAAGACTGTGAAAGGTATGAATCTAAGATTGTTTGTTTAAAAAGAGATCTTGAAAAGGAGAATTCTAAAATAGCAAGTGACTTGAAATATAAGAAAAGCACCCAAGTTTTGAATAATAGTATGGAGAGTTAAAGATCACCATCTAACAAGTCAGGGATTGGGTATGAGAAGGAAAAAGAGACATCTAAGAGCTATGAGCTATTGTGAAACTCTTAAAGAACCTATGAAAAAGGAGACCAAGAAGGAAGAAGGCCATGATACAAAAACCATCTCCATCAACAAAGAAAGCAAAGGAGAACAAAACTTCAGGAGACCACTTGCTCCAAGATATGCGAATAAAATTAGGTTTGGTAATTATTTTGATAAATTTTGTATTATTGCAATCATTTTGGTCATAATAAATTAGATTGGAAAAAGAAATCCAAGGATATTGAAGTTGGGAGCAGAAATAAAGGAATCTATGGAGCTTCAAAATTGAAGCTACAATTCATTTGTTCCCCTATCAAACTTTGATGAAGAAGCTATAGTCTGTTATAAGTGAAATAACTATGGACATATAAAATGCTATTGTAGATGTGTTTTTAAGTTTATAAGACAAGATCAAATGTTCAAGGCTACATTGATAAAGAAAAGAGAACCAACAAAGACCTAGAAGAAGAAACAAGAAGAATCCATGATCATTCAAATATCATTCCATGCTAGAGATGAAGGACAACAATGGTTCATTGATAGTGGATGTTCGAGACACATGAATTGAGATAACAACAAATTTATCTCATTAAAAAAGGTCAATGAAGGCAAAATGAAGTTTGGAGACAACACTACATCCAAAATAATAGGAAAAGGTACACTTAGTCTCGATAATAGAAGAACTAAAATAGAGAATGTGTTATATGTGAAGGGTTAAAACATAATCTTCTAAGTGTGAGCCAAATGTGTGATCAAGGACACATATTCAAGCTCCTTACCAAAGGTTGCAAGATCAAAAAAAAGAGACATGGGAGAGCTAATTGTAGATGTTCATAGGATAACAAATAATTTATACATGCTTACAAAAGTCAAAGGAGAGAAGTGTTGTCTGAGTCAAGTTGAAGAAAGTTGGATATGGCACATAAGAATGGACCATATTAATTTTGATAACCTTGTGAATATTATCAAAAATCAAGCTGTAAGGGACATTGCAAAGATAACAAAGCCATTGATCATAATTTTTAAGCAATGCTAGCAGGGGAAGCAGATCAGGACAAGATTCAAAATGAAGGAATATTCCACCATGAAGAAATTAGAGCTCATTCATATAAATCTATGAGGACCCACCAAAATGCAAAGTATACAAGTTGAGAGGTATTTTATGATATTAATTGATGATTACACTAGAATGACAGAGGTTGCATTTCTAAAAGAAAATTTTGAGGCCTTTAAAAAATTCAAAGCATTTAAAACATTAATTAAAAATGAAAATTGTTTAAGGATCAAATGATTAAGGTTAGATAGAGGAGGTGAGTTCATGTCAAATGAATTCATTGAGTATTTTGAAGACCATGGGATAAAAAGATAGTACTCAGCTATAATAACCCCACAAAAGAATGGGGTAGTAGAATGAAAGAACATGCCTATCTAAGAAATGGCTAGGATAATGCTAAATGAATCCAAGTTATCAGACAAATATTGGAGAGAAGCAGTCCACATAGCTATATATATCCTAAATAAAGGGAAAATCAGAGTCAACAATGACAAGACGCCATATGATTTATGATGAGAAGACCAGATTCGGTCAAATATTTCAAAGTATTTGGAATATGGGGTTTTATTAAGAGAATCGAAGATGATTTGGGGAAATTTGACTCAAGAGCTAACGAAGGAATTTTTCTAGGATATTTCACCAAAAGCAAGGCCTACAAAAGTTATAACAAGAGAACACAAACCATTATAGAATGTTCCAGTGTTAGAGTAAATGAAATTATAACTTGAAAGACAAATGATCCATTAGACAAATCAGATATCATTGAAGAAGAAGATGTATGAAGATGAATGATAAGACACCAAGGCACCATGTTGTTTCGTTTAAAAGAATCATGTCAAAAGCCAAATCATTGGTAATATAGATGTTGGAGTAGAAACCAGAAGAATGATTTTAAGAAATTCTAAACAAGTAAATTTTTCTTTATTATCTAAAATACAACCTAAGAAATTTTCAAAAGCAAGCCTTGATGAACATTGGGTAAAAGCAATGGAAGAAGAGCTAAACCAAATTGAGAAGAATGAGATGTGAGAGTTGGTACCTAGACCGAAGGATCAGAATGTGATTGACACCAAATGGGTATATAGGAAAAAGTCAAATGAGGATGGTTAAGTGATGTGAAACAAGGCTCTATTGGTATGAAAAGGATATGCTCAAATCAAAGGTATTGACTTGGAATAAACCTTCGATCTCGTGGCAAGATTAGAGGAAATCAAAATGTTTCTTACCTATGATATTTTCAAGAACTTCAAGGAATATCAAATAGATGTAAATCTGATTTTATGAATGGTAAATTAGAAGAGGAAGTGTACATCGAGCAGTGAAAAGGATTCCTTCTATCAGAAGATGGCAAATGTTTATGAAAATTAAAGAAAGCCTTGTATGGATTGAAGAAAGACTTCAGAGCTTAGTATTCAAGACTTGACAAGTATCTACAAGACCATAGATTCAAGAGAGGATTTATCAAGAATAATTTGTACATCAAAACTGAAGGTGAGCATCAGTTAATTGTTGTAGTTTATGTTGATATAATATTTGGAGGAGATAATGAGAAGCTATCCAAAGGATTCACCAAAGACATGCAAAATGAATTTGAGATGTCCATGATTAGTGAGCTATCATTCTTTTTTGGATTGTAAATATTTAAGTCCAGTAAAGAAATATTCATCTCTCAAACCAAGTATGCTAAATAAATGCTGAAAAAAATTGGAATGGAAAACTGTGCACTATTTGGCATGCCTATGGCTATAGGAAACAAGCTAAGTAAGGATGATGAATCATCAAATACAGATTAGTCCTTCTACAAATCAATTATTAGAATTATTTTGTATAAAATGACATTTAGACTGGATATCATGCAAGTAGTGGGCATGGCAACATGCTATTAGGCAACTCTTAAATAAACACATGTGCAAGCGGTGAAGCAGATATTCAGATATCTAAAGGGGACCCTGGAATATGGATTGTGGTATCTTACAGGGAAAGATTTCACTTTGGTAGCATATATAGACTCAGACTGGGTAGGATGCCTATATGACAGAAAAATCACAAGTGGAGGAGCAGTTTTCCTTGGAGATAGCCTAATAGCTTGGCTACGTAAAAATCAAAATTTAATTTCTTTATCCACAATAGAGGCAGAATACATAGCAATAGTATTGTGTTGCACTCAAATTATTTGGATGAATCAAACCCTTAAAGACATCAAGGTAGAATATGATTATCCAATTTCAATATACTGTGACAATACTAGTAATATCATCATCTCAAAAAATCTAGTGATGCATTCTAGCAAAACACACATTTCAATCAGATACCATTTATTGAGAGAGAAAGTTATAGAACAACAGGTAAAATTGGAATATATTGCCACCATAGATCAGATAACGAACATTTTTACCAAGCCACTTCCAAAGGACACATTTGAATAACTACATTGTTGGGGATCAACCAACAATGTTGATTACTATATGAAAGCAATTAAATATGGAATTAAACCAGAATTGAAAGCAACTAGAATCAGAAATAGCAAAGAACAAGAGATACAAGAAACCACCTTGAAAACTTGTATTAAACTCTTTACAGAAGGAATACAATTGAAGAAACTTCTTTTCTTCCACACCTCTCTCAGATGTACAGATCTCTTTCCCTCAAGAGTTATCTCTCTCAATTACAATCAATTCCAACAACCTAGATTGATACACATATACAATTCTTGTACTGTTCTACTCAAATAAGCTATGAATATCTATCCTATTATATAATAATTATGAAACATGAGCATACAATTACAACCATTAGATGCACCTCCTAATCAAGGGCTCTAAATAGTCTTACTAAAGATAGAGATGCGGACTTAAGACTAACACTTAATCCTATCATGCAAACATTCTATTCTATCCATGGAAATACCATTCTGAACGCATAGGTGATTGACGTCGGTCCCTACCTGTCTGCACCTGACCGACGTCGGCTGAACATAATTGATGCCGGCATCTCCCAGTCGACTCTTGACCGACGTCAGTCGCTCCTGACCAACGCTGGTGACTGTGTAACACCAGCAACCTGCAAAATACTCATTTGGTGAAGCTTTTAGCTCCACACCTTAACAATCTCCCACTTGGAGATAAACAACTGCACCAGTACCTATACTGCAACATCTTCTAGCTCCTCCATCTTCAAACTCAATCATGAAGACCAGCAAAAGTTGAATGAAGATTCAACTTCTCCTTTATTACCGGCTTGGTTAACATATCAGCAGGGTTCTTATTTGTATGGATCTTTTCTAGCTTCAACTCACCATCCTCCAATACCTATCTAATGAAGTGGTACCTAAGCTTTACATGCTTTGTTTTTGAATGAAAGGCTAAATTCTTAGCCAAATGAATTGCACTCTGACTATCATTGTATAGTCTGCAGCTCTCTTGCTCCTTTCTTAGCTCTTCCATGAACCGTGTCATACATATCATCTCTTTGCTAGCCTCTGTGACTGCAATATATTCTACTTCTGTAGTTGACAAGACAACAACCTTTTGTAACTTTGATATCCGACTAACCGCCATTCCACCAACAGTGAAAACATATCTTGTGGTGCTTCTCCTGCCATCCAAATCACCTGCCATATCTGAATCTACATAACCATGTAGAGAAGTATCTGAACCTCCATAGCACAAATGCCTACTACTGGTCCCTCTCAGATATCTAAGGATCCACTGAATTGCTTTCCAGTGCTCCTTCCCTGGATTGGCCATATACTTACTTATAACTCCCACTGCTTGGGCAATATCCGGTCTAGTACAAACCATTACATACATTAAGCTCCCTACTGCAGAAGCATATGGAACTCTACTCATGTACTCTACCTCATCATGTGAATTAGGACACTGTTCTTTACTCAATTAAAAATGTCCAGCCAAAGGTGTGCTTACCAATTTTGCATCCTGCATATTGAACCGTTTCAACACCTTGTTCATATAATCCTCTTGAGATAAAATCAACCTGTGATTTTTTCTGTCTCTCTTAATACT
This sequence comes from Torreya grandis, assembly GCA_037957365.1. NCBI lineage: Eukaryota > Viridiplantae > Streptophyta > Pinopsida > Cupressales > Taxaceae > Torreya > Torreya grandis. The sequence continues at coordinate 5,300,521 of JARHVA010000190.1, forward strand.
CATGCTAAGGATTTTCTTCGCTGCTCCCAAATCCTTCATGGAAAATGTGTGAGCTAATTTCACCTTAAGCTCAGAGATATCCTGTATGTGTGAACATGCAACCAACATATCATCTACATACAACAACAAGATAATATATCTACCATTATCTAATCTCTTAAAATACACACAATGGTCAGATTGACACCTACTGTAGCCATGCTCAGTCATAAACTTGTCAAATCTCAAATACCATTGTCTAGGAGCTTGCTTGAGGCCATACAAGCTTTTATTCAATCTACACACTAGCTTCTCCTTACCTTTGACCTCAAATCCTTTCGGCTGATCCATATATATTTCTTCATCCAAATCTCCATGAAAAAACACTGTCTTAACATCAAGCTGCTCAAGATGCAAATCCTCAATAGCAACTAAAGATAATACAGTCTATATAGAAGTCATTTTAACTATAGGAGAAAAAATCTCACCAAAATCAATACCTGGTTTTTGTGCAAATCCTTTCACTACCAACCTGGCCTTATATCTCATCTATCCATTTTCACCTTCCTTCAATCTGTAGATCCATCTGTTCTTCAGTGTCTTCTTTCCTGCTGGTAACTCAACCAAATCCCATGTTTGGTTCTCCTTCAAGGAATCATTTTCCTCATTCATGCCTAGCTCCCACTGATTCTTGGATTCCACCTGTATTGCTTCATCAAAAATCTCTGGTTCTCCACCATCAGTAAGCAATAAATAGAATAATGAAGGGGAATATCAAATTAGAGGTTTATTTACCCTTTCTGACCTCCTAATGGGCATCTGAGACTCATTCACAACACATTGTCTGCTCAAATTCTTTGACAGTGACTGACCTCAGTCACTTCCAGGCCTGTAACTGGCCAACGTCAGTTCTGCCTGACTGACATCGGTTCCTACCTGACCAACGTTGGTCACTGTCTGACCGACATCGGTTCTTGTATTGCCGACGTCGATTCCTGCTTGACCGACGTCGGTCTTTGTGTTTTCCTGTCTGTGATAATTCTTTCCTGCGAGCTCATTTTGGACCGTCACCTCGTCCAATTCTCCATTTCTCTACCCAGATTGATTTAGCTTCTTGAGCTGATCACTATACATCACTTTTTCATTGAAAACAACATCACGGCTCCTAATTATTTTGTTAGTTCCTAGATTCCAAAACCTGAATCTGAAATCATCAGAGCCATAGCCAATAAATGTGCACCTCATAGACTTAGCATCCAGTTTCTTTCTATTTTCCTTATCAACGTGCACAAAGGCTTCACAACCAAAAACTTTGAGAAATGAAAGATCTACCTTTTAACCTATCCATGCCTCTTCTAGAATTCCACCATCCAGAGCTGTAGAGGGTCCTCTGTTAATCAGGTAAATTGCAGTATCCACAGCTTTTGCCCAAAACTCTAAGGGCAAACTAACATGCAATCTCATACACCTTGCACGCTCCATTACTATTCTATTCATCCTTTCAGCAACTCCATTTTGCTGAGGTGTCCTTGGAACCATCCTTTGTCTGCGTATTCCATGCATATAACAATACCAGTTGAACTTGTGGCTGTAGAACTCACCACCATTGTCAGATCTCAGGCACTTCAATCTCCTACCTGTTTCATTCTCAACCATAGCTTTCCAAATCTTAAAAGTGTCAAAAACATCAGATTTCTTCTTTATACAATAGACCCATACCTTTCTTGTAGCATCATCTATGAAAGAAACATAGTACTGTGATCCTCTAATAGAAGCAACCTGAGCGGGTCCCCACACGTCCGTGTGAACAAGCTCTAATTTGTGCTTCTTCTTTGTTGACCCAGTCTTGAGAAAACTCACCCTCTTCTATTTTCCAAAAATATAGTGCTCACAAAAATCCAGATCTATGCTTTTCAAATCTGAAAGCTTACCTTTTGACTTAAGAATAGACATTCCCTTCTCACTCATGTGGCCGAGCCTAGAGTGTCACAACTTTGCATCCACATCTGAAGTAGATAATACAGAAGGAGAATTATCAATAATATAATTACATAAATAGAGATTACCTACTCTCTTACCTCTGGCCAATACAAGTGCACCCTTGGTCACCTTCCAAGATTCAACTGTGAGAGTTATTGTACAACCCTCATCCCCTAACTTTCCTACAGAAATCAAATTCCTCTTCAAGCTAGGAACATGCATAACATCTCTCAACACCCATGTGTTGCCATTCTGCATTTTCAGCTGCACTTTTCCTTTGCCAACAATTTTGCAAGGCTCATCATCCCCTAAATAAACTATTCCAAAATCTCCATGGACATAGTCACTAAAATATTCTCTATTAAGGGTAGCATGAAAAGAGGCACCATAATCTAACACCCAAGATTCTATATTATTATGCAAAGAGAATATAAGAGCATCTTGTGCAATACTTGCAACTTTTGCTTCTTCTTTACCTTCATGCTGATTGTCCTCTTTAGGTTTTGACCAGCAATCTTTGCTTATGTGCCCTATCTTTCCACAATTCCAGCAGGCTATCCTCCTGCCATTTCTTGATTTGGATCTACCTCTCATCTTTGACTTAGACCTTGATCTCCCTTTCTTTCCCTTCTCTTTTTGCCTTCCCCTACTCTCAAAACTTAAAGCGTTCCCTGATGTTTCCTCTGTGCTTTTCCTATGAATTTATTCATTCAAGATTACACTAACAACATCTTCTACTTTTAAAATATTTGAAGCAGATGCAGTATTACTAACTGCCATTACCAAGCTATGCTAGCTTTCAGGCAAAGAACATAATATTAAAAGAGCCTTAATTTCATCATCAAACACTATTTTGATTGAATTTAATTGATTTACAATTCCATGGAAATCATTTAGATGATTAGATACATATCCACATTCCTGCATTTGCAAATTAAATAACTGCTTCATAAGATATACCTTATTTGAAGCTGAGGGTTTTTCATATAAATTTGCTAAAGTAGTCATTAACTCTACCGTTGACTTTGCCTGTGATAAATTAGATATCGTAGTAGATGCCAAACTCAATCTTATAGATCCAAGAGCCTTTCTATCAAGAACTTCCCATTCTTCATCATCCATGTCTTTGGGCTTCTTTGAAACCCCACCTAACGGTAAGTATAGATCTTTTTGATACAGATAATCTTCTATCTGCATTCTCCAATGTTGATAATTCTTGCCATTAAACTTCTCCATTTTCAGTTTACTTTCTTCTGCCATTGCTTCTCCCACTCAAATAGAAATCCTTCTGAGTGCCCTGTAATCAAAAAACACTAACCAGATCTGAACCACCTGTTAGTCAACCTGAGCTCTGATACCACTTGTTGGGGATCAACCAACAATGTTGATTACTATATGAAAGCAATTAAATACGAAATTAAACTAGAATTGAAAGCAACTAGAATTAGAAATAGCAAAGAACAAGAGATACAATAAACCACCTTGAAAACTTGTATTAAACTCTTTACAAAAAGAATACAATTGAAGAAACTTCTTTTCTTCCACCTCTCTCAGATGTACAGATCTCTTTCCAGATCTCTTTCCCTCAAGAGTTCTCTCTCTCAATTACAATCAATTCCAACAACCTGGATTGATACACATATACAATTCTTGTACTATTCTACTCAAATAAGCTATGAAGATCTATCCTATTATATAATAATTAGGAAACATGAGCATACAATTACAACCATTAGATGCACCTCCTAATCAAGGGCTCTAAACAGTCTTACTAAAGATAGAGATGCAGACTTAAGAATAACACTTAATCCTATCATGCAAACATTATGTTCTGTCCATGGAAATAACATTCTGGATGCACATGTGACTGACGTTGGTCCTTGCCTGTCTGCACCTGACTGACGTCAACCGAACATAACCGATGCTGGCATCTCCCAGTCGACTCCTGATCAACGTCTGTTGCTCCTGACTGATGCTGGTGACTGTGTAACACCAACAACCTACAAAATAATCATTTGGTGAAGCTTTTAGCTCCACACCTTAACATACATGAGAAGTTGGGAGTAATCTCTTTTACTTCTTGCCACTAAAGGGAAGTATTGATTAAGGGGAGCTAAGCATTACATTATCTAGCTTCTGGGTAGTCCCTTTGTCATTGATGTCAAAGGGGGAGAAGTGCTGAAAGAGGGAGTCAAAGAAAGGGGGAGCTATAGAAAAGAATACCTTTGACAGAAGAAATAATAAAACAAGGGGGAATGGATTTAGTGCATGGTTGTCATCAATGACAAAGGGAGAGATTGTTGAAAATATTTTCATTAGTGTCAAAGGGTAATCGTGAATCTAATTGATGGCAAAGTATTTATTTATTTAATTTAATTAAGGCAATTAATTGTGCAAATAATGATCATATCTTTGCATGGAATCGAAGATAAATTGACTATGTCTAATGGGCTCAAAGAGATAATTATGGCAAAGGTTTCAAGGTAGTTTGTAAGGCTAAAATGGTCCCCAACCTTGGTTAACTTGACTTGGAGGAGTTGTGACTATTCAAATGGACCTTTTCATTTGAAGATTCATGACCTTAATTTATGGCTTTTCATGGGTTATAAATAAGTGCATAGCGAGTGGAAAATTTATGAGAATTATCCAAAATCCGACATCCAAGACCGGTGACTGTAGAGAAAACACACATTTGTTGAAGCCCAAAATCATGAAATGAGTAGAAACTGATAGATTGCATTCAGGAATGAAAGATTATTTGTACAATTCTTACAAAAAGTATGTTGGCATGCACCCCAACACACAGGCTTAACGGGTTCTCTAGCACAACAATAAAGGCTTACAAGCTAAACAATTCACACACTTCAATCACTAAATGCCTCGGAGGAGGGGCCTATAAATAGGCTAGTTGAGTGCATGATGAATCACCAGACAAGGTGAGTGCATGATGACTCACCAGACAAGGTGAGTGCATGGGCTCCTCCACTACTAGGTGGAGAGAGCACTAAGGGGACAAGGTGGATGGAAGACCCCATCCACTAAATGTGTGACCCCATGCACTCACTAGTGCAAGATGATGTCATCATGAAATCATAATTAGCCTCTAATAAACCTATAAATCCTCCTAAACAAGCTAAAGTAACAAAGTGTAGTAATAACCCATGCAATGGTAAAAATCTACACCAAAAACCCCCCTTAAGCATAGCTTAGGTGGGTACGAATGCTTTTAATTCTTATTGCATATTTTTCTCACCTATTCCATAGGAATTTTAAGTGCATGCTTCACTATTTAGAGATCTTTGAGAAATCCAACATGGTATCAAAACGAAACGCTAGTAAACTAATATTGATTTCTTTCTGTTGTTAATATGAAATATTTAGTAGTATACAATTTTGTATTCTCCATAAATTATTTAGAAGGTTTAAGAAATTTTGAGGTTTTTTTGAATTAAAAATCTCAAAAACTTGGGTGACTGAAAAAAATTATAAGAGTCTTTTTTTCTGGGTTTAGGCTAGATTCTCTATTGCTTCTATTGGTTTAGAAAAATATCCTTTGGAGGTTGTTCACTCAAAAAACACAAAAGGTCACTTGTGCATGCAAGTTACATGACCTGGTTGGTGGTATTATCAGCCTTGATGTTAATCTTGTGACTAAAGAAGATTCAAAGCCCTATTTTTTGGTCTTCCACAACTGCTCATGGCCTGCTCTTAAGTTTGCCAAGTGGTGGGATGTCCAAAGAGAAACCAATAATTTTTTTTAGAATGGCATTGAGATTAAAGTCAGCTTGATCTCTGGTGAAATCAGAGCATCTGGTCATTACACACGCTTTGAAGGGATGTTACTAATTGTGTGGGTGGGTGAATACCATGTATTTGATGGCATTTAAATGCTATTCAAACCCGAGTCTGCTCATCATTCCATGGTAGCTTCAGAGTCTCACCATCCTCCAAAAACTACCTGCTAGCTGTCAAAAGACTTAAATTTAGGTCTGGAATGGCATCGGATTCACCTCTAATTTTTGGTCAAAACACAGGGTCTCAATCACGTCTCTTGCATTATTCTTGGTTAAGTTTTGATCCAAATAGTCCAAGTCATATTGTAGATAATCTGTAGGCTTGCAGAGGTTTAGGGATTATGAGCTCATTCATGGCCACTAGGCGATGCTAACCATTCTCGGTCACCTTTTTGTTGAGACCTCCCAAGCTAATGGCTTCCCTTCTCAGTCATGAACAGTCAACCCTACATTGCAAAGAGATTATTGCATTGGTTTTAATTTATTTTGTATTTTTGTTCGATGAAGATGAAAGGTGAGGTTCAGGTTGGGGGGGCCAATTCTCCCTCATAAATAAAACTATTGCATTATTCTTTTTAAGTTGGTTCCAACGAGTAGTTGGAATGGTACCTTTTATTGTCTACACGAGCATTTAGACTTTTAAGTGCAAATTCATTAAAATGAGCCATTAATGACATAAAATTGATTATATCATAACTTTTGCTTGGTAACTTAGATTTGAGTTCCATTTTTGGCAAAAGTGCTTTATTTTCATTTACATTCCATCGGTCCTATTTTCATTGTAAAACACATTAAAATTATAAAGTGCCATATTCAGGGGTTATGGGCCCTACTACTTTTTGCAGCATGCATTATGCACTGATTGCTCTCATCTGTATGGACTCATTTTTAGATGAGTTTAAAGTCCATCTCTAGAGTGTGCACCATTTTTATCCCTCACTACAACACTAATTGCTTATTTGGATGCATCCTAGGTTGTGTCTGACATTCTATTCATGAGTGTGCTTCACAGATTCATTGTAGAGTATTTTGTGCAATCTTGCACTTGGTATATTCTCTCAATCATGTCGACTCCACTTGAAAGACACCTATTGAGGAGGAAGGTTGAGTCTACTCCAGTGATTTTTCTTGGTAAGACTAACTATGATTCATAGGGATTGTACATGGAACGTTCACTCAAAGAATGAGAACTTATTCCATTCTTATATAGATAGATTCCTACTCCTATTGACCCAAGTCAATACAATAATTAGGCCAACTCTTATGACTATGTCTATGGTCACTTGTTGCATGTTTCATGGGATCTACACCACCATATGGAGCACATAGAGTGTCCTTCCACTATTTGGAGTATTCTTCAAAGTCTTTTCGAGGATCCTACTGTGCTTTATATCACACCTCCTCCACTTCTTATTATCTTTTTTGAGATAGTTGTACTCTCATCTCTTATTTTTATTTTTTGTGATGATACATCCATGGTGGCTAGTGCTCTTCCTTCTATCGATCCCCCACTACAAGATGAGATTCTGCTAGACCTTAGTTATCTTATTATAGATTCTACTTTCATTCCTGTGCTGGTTATTGCTCTTTCAAAGCCTTCACAGACTTGCACTTCAAAGGACTCTACTATTTACAGTGTGAGTACACATATTGTGAGCATCATTGACTCATCTCTTTATATGAATTTTCCTTCTTTAGTTGGTGAGTCATGCTCCACTCTTCACATGGACATTCTTTCAATGAATGTTCCATGTCATTCTTATGACTAGTTCACTTCAGTGGTATTACCTCCAATTTCTACGCATGTTCTTATCATACCTATGCCACAAATATGATTTGGACCACATTCAAAGACCTTCATACTGCTACCTACATCTTCCATTATGGAATGGGTATAATTTTAGTACACACATCAGGTTCTTCCTTTGCCAAAGGGAAGAAATATTGTTTGATGCAGATGGAGCTTCTACAGTGTTCAAGTCGAAGATCTCGTCATTGACCTTTGTCATCTTATAAGTTATACTTGGAGTACTAACTGCTTCAACTCATCATCTTGGGGGTCTTTTAGTCTCCTCTTCTTTTCTCTCTTTTGAGGGGGAGTTTTTCCCTAGTGGGTTTTCTCCTTTTCTCCACTTTATGAGAGATATTTTGTACTTGGGTCCTTGATCAAGCTTAGTTGTCAGGACCCTTTTTCACTGCCCACCTAACTTGTACTTAAGGGGGGTGTTAGTGTAGAGTTTTACCCTTGCATGGGTTATTACCACACTTTGTTACTTTAGCTTGCTTAGGAGGATATTTAAGCTAATTAGGTCTTTATTGAGTGATGACATCACCATGATGTCATCATGCACTTACGAGTGGATGGGGTCACACAGTGAGTGGATAGGGTCATCCATCCCACTTGGTCCCCTGAGTGCCTAGTCCACTCAGGTCACTTATCCCATTATTTTCCTCTAGTGCTCTCTCCACCCATAGTGAAAGAGCCCACCCACTCACCTTGTCTAGCTGAGTCATCCTACACTCAACCAACTTATTTATAGGCCTCTCCTTCAAAGCATTCTGTGGTGGATTGGTGTGGAGTGGTATGGATAGAGGGAGCTAGTTAGTCATAGCTTATTGTTTTAGGATACTAGTGTGCTAAGTGATGTGTAAACTATGAGTGATAGCGCTTTGAGTTTAGTGAGATATAAATCATAAGCCTAGTGTGGCACCATTATGATGTAAACTGTGTACTATTCTTCATTCTCAATGCATATTACAGTTCTTCTCTCTTCTAATTTATAACTTTAATAGTTATATGTGTTCACTCTATAATCACTGGTCTTGGACATTTGATTTTAGATGATTCTCACAAAATTTGTAAGTGCAAAAGTGGAAAAAGTAAAAGAAGAGTAGAAATATTTCAAAATAGAATTTTGTGAGAATATTGAAAGGAAAAACCAACAAGTATAAGGCAAATCATAGTAGAGAAAATACTCAAGTGTAGATCAAATTGAAAGGAGATAAAGTAGTGTTATATCATCCATTGTGTTAGCAACAAATCAGAGATAGAAGAGTGATTCTTGAGAGAAGGTTGGTGCCTACAAATATTTATATTGAGAAAGATTTCTCCATGATTTTCTCCCAAAAGGGTTTCCATGTATTTCTGGTGTCACTTTGCATTGTGTTATCTTATGTTATGATTTTATTGCTTTGAACATTTTAATTGGAATAAGTGATTAAGTGTTAGAAAAGAAAAGAATATATAATACTAATTCACCCCTCCTTAGTATTATCCTGCGCTCAACATTTATTATGTAAATGTATATATTAAATTATCCTAATTTTATCCCTTATCATCCTCTCATTTAAAATAATACATAGATTAGTCTTGATATTACACACTTACTTTTGGTCAACCCCAATAATCTTTAAAGATGACATAGTCTTTAATTACTCTCTTGTAACCAAACTGTAAGCTTTCTTGTGTTTTTTACTTATATCATTCATGATTGGTTTTCCAAATACATACAAAGGAGGAATAGAAAAATACATAAAAGTTAAATACAAATCATAAAATAAACAAAAGGAAATTAAAAATTTAAAGTCACATAAAAACATTATTTAATGGCACTTTTCATATTTTAGTTGAATCTCAAACTTCATTGGCCTCATGATAGAGTTGAGGTCCATTGGAGTGTGTTAAGCCAGTCAACTGGGATAGGATGTTTCATTATACTATTTAGTGCCACCTACTTTCTCACGTAAGTACCCAATATTTACTGTAGATTGATGGATTTATAAGGGGTCATAAGGAACATAAAACACATTGTGGGAAGGTAGGCCCATTTTAATTTTTATTTCATATATTACCCTCATGAGGTGATCTATGTACCTCACTTGTTATCCTAAGCTTTTTCTTCTACTAGTTAGAGTATGTTAAGTCTGTTGTCGAAAGAAGTTCCTAATACTTGCATATTAACCTAGCGTGTCTCATTTATACTAAGGATTGTTACAATGCTTATGTAGTCTTTTACATTCCATAATTCATCACATTATCATCAATATTACCCTTGATGAATATCACATATTATTTTATCATACCCTTGACCACATTCATATTTTCATACCTCATTAGTTTTCCTCTTATGAGTTGTAGTATAAGACCTCGGATAGGACCAAGCCATCCTAAAAAAATACCCTTATCTCCCATAAACATAATGTGCCACATTTTTGATAATGACCATACTCTTATACATTATATATTATCAAAAACACTAATTTATTTTGTCATTTTTACATGTCTACAATTTTTTGCTCTTATTTTGGTATCTCTCTTATTTCACATATCCTTATTTTGGCATTTATTTCCTCATGTATTCTTATACATTGGAAACACATCAAGTTTAAATTTATTTATTTTTGTGTTTTTTTTTTATCAATTTGGATTCATGTTTTCAATTTATGCACTTTTTAATTCTTCTTATTTATCATTATTTTTAACCATACATTTGATCACATTTTCTAGAAAATAATAACACATATATCATACATTTTTCTCTTAGCATAAGTAATAAAATAAAATTATAAAAATAAAATACATCCACAATATCCATGAGTCATAAACACACACAAACACACTCCACACATAGACACATGGATAAAAGTTTAATACAATCATAGTACAAAATCTAGCTCTAAGGTTGAGGTCCAACATGAGGACATGCTACACTACCCATAGAGGCCTATGGCTGCCATCTTTGAAAAATATACTATATTGACTGTGTCTATGATCAAAGCCCATCAACCTTCCCATGTAAATTTTACACATAGGCCTTAATCATTGCCAATTATCGTACTATATCCAAGTGGGTAACTCTCTCTATATCCAATGACTTCCATGCTCACATCTCCCCTTGATCAACTACTAGTGATACTATAGCTTGGGATACATATGATAGTCTCTATATACCTCAAGTTGCCTCACCGACCAATTAAAACTAGTGAGAATATATAGGTGTTGAATACAGCACATGATAAACCATATGTTTCATATCATGCTATGGTAGCATGCCATCCAACATATCATGATGAGTTATCTCTACTCAAAGGACAAAACAAACATCCTATCTCCTCTTCTTTGGGTCATACTTCTATCTAGAGCTTCTTCTTGTCATCCTTGGATGCTAGGAGAGTTGGTTTGAACTCTTGATGGACCCCCTCCTAGTTACTCCTTCTCAGGGTTCAATCCCTATTTCTTGATGTTTAGTAATTTTTTTGGGTTGATCATTTCTTTTGATTCTTTATTTAGCTCTGAACATTGTCATTATTGGTTTTATTTTGTACTATTTCTTTGAACATTATTTTTCTCATTTTTGGAGACCTTTTTGGTTTCTTGCTTGTTCTTGACACACTTTTGTAATCTACAGTCCCCTTGACCTACCTTTGTGGTCATTAATTGGAAATTAATATATTTATCTTATCTTAACTTATCTACCATAGTATCCCATCGGGTCTCCTCCACTACAAAAACTACAATATACAAAACCAAAAATTACATTAGATCTCACATATATATCTCCAAAACTATAATCTATATAAGTATGTATTTATATCTATATAATATCAAAAACATTAAAATAAACCACATCTGACTCACCAATAGTCACTCCATCTGCTCGGACACCAAACACATCCTATGTACCATGGCTCCATGATTGTGATCCACTATGAATCTACCTCAAAATAAACAATTCAATGTAGTTTGTATTGCTAGATATCCATATGGTTGTACCTATAATTGTGTTTATGGTGGCACTAGAACCTATCCTTGTCTATGTGGTCATAGTGGAGGCTATGGTATATACTATTTTGATACAAAAGCTAATAATCTCAATAATTTTGTATGATATGAACCTTTTCTGATGTCCTTGCACCCCCCACACCATGTCACTTGTCAGGCCTAAAATGAAAGAACCACTAGAGGAGCCATTGGATGTGATAAACCAAACTATACAGGTACATGAGACACTAGATGTGGTTCCACCCATAAAGGATAATGTCTAGTAATCCTTAGTCAACCATGTGCCTAAAAATTACTCAAATAGGACCGTAAGTATCCATCATGCCCTAATATGGGTACCAAACAATCTCAACCCATGTCATACTCTAGAATGCTAGGACATGCGGTAAAACATACACCATATGGTCATGTGTCCACCTTACCACATGAGGATTGACATGATCCATAACATGAGGTGATTCTGCCAACCTATACATAGGAAACTTATCATAAATCCAACTAGAAAAAAGTACAATGGGATTCATAGTCTATTGACCATGGATAAAATTATATAAACATCATGTACTAACTACACTAAGATCATAGAGTCTAAATCACTTAATGTGCTCTATTCTAACATCGAACAATCCAAATATATAATATACAATAGGACCTTCCTATTTAACTTGTGATAAATCAATTGAGTTATCAAAAGTCCAATAATGGCCTTATGTATATCCATAACAGATGAAACATATACATCAAAAAGATGCACCACCAAACTAGGATAAACATATCTCTCTGAACCTATCACCCATAAATATAAATATCACCTATCATCATTTAAACCTAGAGTATTACACAATATGAGTGTTCCAATAATCGGTAATCCTAACAAGGCATGTACATCCTCTACCCACCTCAATAACATCTCGATCTAACACCTAGCAAAATATATTAGTTAGTCCCTCCCATGTTCGTAGAAACATGAAAATTAAATTAACACTCAATGTGATATATCACATCTCCATAAGGCCACCAAACCCAACTGTCATAAACTAAGACTGGTGCATGGTAGATAATTTATCTAATAAGCATGGTAACCAAATTGCATCCACTAGTCTTGCCACCTCTGATGTCATGTCCCCAAATTTTGAATAAGGCATGAGTAGAATGAACCTTATCCTATCCCATTACCAATAGGCTAAATGTGGGTGATGAAGGGACTAATAGAGTGGGTTACTATTCACCTATTACTATTCATCGGCACTATTCAAAAAACACTATTCATCGATGACATGTTACGTGACATAGCAGGTGATGAAGCAGTGAGGTGGATTATGAATGAGGTGGCAAGGCCCATAAGAGAAAATTCATGATTCTAAAGTATGTCAATGATGTGGGACATCCTACCTCACTTGAGAGACATGATAAAGTAACTTTATTTCATTCACATGGATATCCTTTGCAAGAATAGTTAAAATAACACAATTTTCCTATGTCCTTTCAATAAAGCAAGTGATGGGGTCTACAAGGTGGAGAATGTGGCACAAAAGTTAGAGGAATATTCATATGAGTGGGTTGGCATAGTAAAAAAGGAGATGGTGACATGCTTGGAGTCTTGTGTGCAATTGAGAAAGTGGGAGACAAGATTTACTATGCAGATTTGGACTACTTGGGAAGGTGGAAGGGCCATTATTAAGCATGCTAAGTGGAGATCATTTTGTGGTTTTACTTTTGACCTTGGCACATGATGCCAAACATGATCGATAGTTCATATTTTGGCACACATGGGAATATGGCACCATTTTCTCTCTCTCTCCTCTTCTTTCATCTCTCTTTCCTCTTTCATTTCTAAATCTATAAGTATGGGGCTTCTCCATTTGTAAATGCATCTTTGATCATACAACCAAACCCCCCTATTGGATTATTGCCTTATTTCCTTGTGCATCGACCCTTAAAATTTAAGGATGAAACCCCTTGGCTCTCCAATATAGGATTCATGGACAAAAACATGTGGATTCTGCTATAAGATCAAATGACAAAAACCCTACTGTTCTACTTGGTGATCTCACTTAGAGATTATAGTTTCTCTTTAAAGGATATTACAGATATAGTATATTTTTAAGTGTGTTGTTCCAAGTGTATGTGAGATATTTTCTTTTATGTATTGTGTTTACTATTTTATGTAATGTAGATGCAACGTACCATTTGGTATTATATGGAGAGATCAGTGTGTTGATTGCAAATTTTTAGTATGCAGTACATGTGATGATAATTGTGATATCATCATCTTTGTAAGTATGAGAAGTATTGTGATTAATATCATCTATTATGAGTATTGTTATGAGCATAAATCAGATTTGTATATGTGAGTTAAGAACATATTTTTAGATTTGAGTGTATCCATGGATGTTGTGTTGTGTATGTGTTTCCATATTCATTTTTATGTGGTAATTCAATAGTTGTCATAGTGGAATTTTTAGTATTTTTGTATGTTTGTAAAAATATCCCATTTGGGACATTACAGTGGTATCAAAGCTTTGATCTTGCCAACTTGTTGGTGTCTAGGCTTATGTAGTTTTATCTATTGTTTAGGTTGTGTTTGTATGTGTCAACTAGTGGTACCAAAAGTTTATTTTGTAGATTGTCAATAGATTTCCTCAACAGACCTAAGAAGACCAAATTCATACAGAGAGAAGTTTTTCTAGTAGAATTTCATGAGGAGTATAATAGACATTTGGCCATGGTTCATGAGATCATGCCAATTTCCAAATACATTTCTTTGAAGGAAGACAAAGAAGCCAAAAGGAAAAAGGCCATAAATCAAAAAATGATGAATGATCTAAAGCCTACTTTGTGTAAGAAAAGTTTCCCTCTATTTAAACAATCTCAAAAATCTCAAGATTATGTTAGTAAATCTGAAAAGGCACCCATGTCTTTAAGTGAGTTTTTTGGATTTGGAAAAGATAAGAAGGAAGATTTGTTAGTTGCATAAAGGCCACAGGAAAGTAATCTTGAGAAAAGAGTAAAACCAAAAGTTCAAGAGGAAAAAAGAATGGAACCAGATGCATTACCTACCTTAGAAGATGATGGTGTGGTGACATCAAAAGAAGAGCCACACCAATTAATTCCTGAAGAAGAGCCATAAGGTATGATAGAGCAGGAGGAACCTCATCAGCATGATGAAGAGTTCATAGAAAAAAATGCATTGAAGGAGGAACTTATGATTCCCAAGGAGGGAAGTGTGGAAGATATTCCAACCAATCTTCACCGAACAAAGGAAAGTGAACAAATTGATGACATCCAAAGTTATGGAAGTGTTATGGATTTGTTGTCTCCTACTATGTCATTTAAAATGTGTTGTCATGATCATATGTCAAGTTTGGTGCTTCATGGCATATCATGGAAAAGTTGTGGTCATCATGATCAACATGGTGAAAATGAAAAAGTTTTTGTCCCTACTCTAAGAGTTTACAGGATGCTAGGAAGGATGTTGGCCAACTATGCATTTGTTTTTATTAGAGTGACACAATGAAAACATGATGAAGAATCCTTCAGGACTATTTGGGATCTTAGTAATATTCAAGGAAAGAGGATGAAAATTTTAATTAGCGTAGTGCATTATCATGGCGTAATATTTCTAAGATTTTTTTGGGATCTGGGAACTTCATCAGGCACTACTAGGATCCTTCAGACACTCCAATTTTACAATTATTTGAGGGCAAGCAATTTTGGGGAGGGGGGATTGTCATGTCTACAAATTTTGAACCAAGCATGAGAAAAATAACCCTTAGCCTATCCCATTACCAACATGCTAAATATAGGTGATGAAGGGAATAGTAAAGTGGGTTACTATTCACCTGTTACTATTCATTGACATTATTCATGAAAACACTATTCATTGTCACTATTCATGGGTGACATGGCAAATGACATCATAGGTGATGTAGTAGTGAGGTGGATTTTGAATTAGGTGGAAAATCCCATAGGATAATCTTCATGATTCTAAATCATGTGAATGATGTGGGACATCCTACCCCACTTGAGAGACATGATATAGTAACTTTATTTCATTCACATGGATGTCCTTTGCAGGAATAGTGAAAATGGTGCAATTTTCCTATGTCATTTCAATAAAGTAAGTGATGGGGTCTACAAGGTGGATAATGTGGTGCAAAAGTAAGGAGGCACATTTTTGTTTACTTTGGGAAAAGTCAAAAGTGGAGATTTGAAGAGATCTGGATCACATAGAGCACATGGGTGGTCTCCATCAGTGTTTGTCTCCACATGGAAGGTGGGGGACATGATCTTGAAGGAATATTTGATATCACATGGCCAAGATTGACATATTTGATCTTTGTTTCCCTTCGTTTGAAAATGCAATGCCATACTTTCTCTCTCTTCATTCTTTCTCCTTTGCCATTCTCTCTTGTAAAATCCTATAAGTATGGGATTGGTTTGCTTTGTAATTCATTATTGTGAAATCATATAAACCCCCCCTTTGGATTATTTCCTTGTTGCCTTATGCATCAAACCTTAGAATTCAAGGACAAAACCCCTTGGCTCTCCAATATAGGATTCATGGATGAAAACCTGCAGATGCTGTTATAGGATCAAAGGACAAAAACCTACGATTCTACTTGGTGATCTCACTCAGAGATTACAATTGCTCTTTAAATGATATTGCATATATAGTATATTTTTAAGTGTGTTATTCCTAATGTTTGTGAGATCTTCTCTTTTATGTATTGTGTTTATTAGTTTATGTAATGTATATACAACATACCAATTGGTATTGTGCGGAGAGATCAGTGTGTTTAGTGCATATTTTTAGTATGTAGTACATGTGATGATAATTATGATATCATCATATTTCTAAGTGTGATAAGTGTTGTGAGTAATATCATCTATTGTGAGTATTGTTATGAGCATAAATCAGATTTGTATGTGTGAGTTAAGAAGAACATATTTTTAGATTTGAGTGTATCAATGGATGTTGTGTTGTGTATGTGTTTGCATATTCATTTTATGTGTTAAGTCCATAGTTATCATAATAGGATTTTTAGTATTTCTAAATGTTTGTAAAAATATCCCATTTGGGACATTACATTTGAAAAATGCCAAACAAAAAAGTACCTATTAAATATATATATCCAAAAATTTACATCAATCATTTTTCAAAAATTGAAAAATCACTAGACACTTAAATTAATTACTTCATTTGCCATGTAAAACACTACACCATCTTGCTTTGTCATCTTCCTAACTATTTCAACCATGTAATAAATTACATCAGCTATATATTACACTCAAACCTATCATCTATGTAACTAGACTAAATTGACCCTATCAAAAGTCAAACTATATCAACCTTTGTATACTATATCGACCCTTTTTACACACTACATCTACCAACATGTACACTTTCAACCAGATTTCTACATTATCAGCCATGAACTACAATCTAGGCCATCCTAAATATAAATATATTAACCACCATAAATGAAATCACTCAATTATATAAATTATCCATTTTCAAAAACATTAGCACAACCGATATTATCTCTATAGTGATTCTTCACTAAAGCATCATATGTACCCTTGACATATTTTATGACATTTTTATCTCCTACCAATTTCCCATTTCAATTTCTACTCTATTACTACACTTTTTATGATAAATTCCACTACACAAATTTTATATAACATATGCTTTTCCTAATATAGTACATTTTAAATCTAGAAGGTTACAAATTAGTAATAAATAAACCCCATACCTAGACTCAACTTGTTGATGTTATAATTCATCCTCCAACTCATCCACCCCCTTGAGCTCAGGCAATCATATTTCTCTTTGATAAATTAAGATACATAGAGCTTTGATGTTGAGAAATAGAAAATGTGGAAATGAATAGTAATTGAATCATTTTATATTAATTTTTTTAAAATTTTAAACCTTCAATTATTTACTGATTTTTTTTGTATTTTGCTCATAAGTTTGTTTCTATAAGTCCTTTTCATAAATTGAAAGAAGATTTAGAATCCTAACAACATGGAGAAGTTTTTAATTCTAACTCCATATTTTTTTAAAATTAAAAATTTTATCTTATTTTTTAGCTCTATCTCTTATTATGCACATTGGATGCCTTCCTTCATCTGTTTCACATGTAACTTATTTTTCATAGCAATAAGGTAAGTGAAGGTACGCATTTACAAAATTTACTGCAATTATTTAGCTTAGTTAATGTGTTACCATGTTTCTTCTCAAAGCATCATCCCACGTTAGTCTCAAGTGACACGTGATGTGTAATACCCCTTGTGTTAAACCTCTATACTCTAGTCATCTTGATATGTTTGTCATATGTGAAAACCATTTTATGCATAAACAAATTGAGATAAGATATTTGATATTGTCCTGATTGTATTATTATTTCATATTATATGTTTTAATATATTTTTTGGTCTCTATGGATATGTATTGGAATGTATAGGATCATCACTATGTACCTTAGTTAGCTAGTTTAGTAGATCTCAATTGGATGTATGACTATTTAGTATGATTATCTTGAGTGGATGTATGTTTTATTTGGATATTGATGTTGAATAACATGATTTATTTTGTGAATTATAGTTAATTATATTGGAGCAACCAAATATTATGATTTGGTTTTGTGACATATTTATATTGACAGTTTTGTGTGTGTGTGTGTGTGTGTGTGTGTGTGTGTGTGTGTGTGTGTGTGTGTGTGTGTGTGTGAGTGTGTTCATATCGTTTAGATATCAATCATTTAGTTAGCTAGTTTAGTAGATCTCAATTGGATGTATGACTATTTAGTATGATTATCTTGAGTGGATGTATGTTTTATTTGGATATTGATGTTGAATAACATGATTTATTTTGTGAATTATAGTTAATTATATTGGAGCAACCAAATATTATGATTTGGTTTTGTGACATATTTATATTGACAGTTTTGTGTGTGTGTGTGTGTGTGTGTGTGTGTGTGTGTGTGTGTGTGTGCGTGTGTGTGTGTGTGTGTGTGTGTGTGTGAGTGTGTTCATATCGTTTAGATATCAATCATTTTCTTAGATGTATTTGATGTTTGAATTGAGTGTGCATATTAAAAGGGACCCAAAGGGAGGGTTATGATGGATTTAGATGTGTCTCAACATACCATATACACACCTTGGACCCTTTCCAAACTTTGAAATCTTATACCCTTCATTTTAAAAAATATTAAATTTATTATATTGTGTTCTTTTTATTTTCATTTTTATTATTTGAATTGTGATGTTTTAGCCTTTTTTTTAACCTAACCAACCTAAAGTTATTTAAATATATATGAGGTTTAAATAACATTGGAATGGGTTTGAGTTGACCTACAAACCCAATCTATGTGTGCAATTTTAGATTTGTCCTTTCAACCACCTTTTTCATTGAGTGTTTGACAATTAAACCTTGTCTTACAAGTTATTTTTGAGCACATACATATACCCATTTGGTATGTGGGTTTTTAAAGGACATTTGACCACCTTTTGGTCATATAAAGACCTTATTTTATGGCCTAGATTTTACTTTCACAAGCAACCCTTTCTTTTTGTACAAAAAGTTGTGTTATGTATTTGAGTGGAAGAAACATACATGTGAGTGTGTAAGGATATTTATGAAGTTTGTAAGAGAAATTTATGGAGGGAGGTCACATACTTAGGATGAGGATGTCCATGTTTCACCCTCTTATTGGTCATTGTTTTATCGTATTATCCCTTTTGAAGACCTTCTTTTGGTTTTTTTGGTTTTATATATTTTGAATTATTGGAGAGCTTGGGTGTTTGGAGAAAGGCTTTTAGAAGATTGACAAAGTAGAGATTTTAGTTTGAGGTAGGTATTTTTATTACTATTTTTTATGTTTTGAATGCTTTCTCGTCTCTTATTTTCTCTTGAATGAATCTCCTTTAAATGAAAATGAACAAAATTTTTGGTTGGGTTGAGGCCCTTGTTTTAAAAAAATTCTTAAGTTTTTTTTCATTTCATATCATTGCCATGATTTACCTTTATTGTTTTCTTCTTCTTTTTTTGTGTGAATGTTGGGTTATGGAAGGTCTAAGGAATAAAATCATTATTTTATAAACACTATTTTATTTGGATTTAGAAGCCTTTATATTCATTAATGAATTTATGCGATAAAGAAAGCAAGTGTCCTCTTCTCTTCCCTTGAGTGAAGTCTTGGTGACTTCCTTGTTCTTTATATTTTCATTGTAAATATTTTGTTATTTAATTTTTGAAAGCTATAACCATTTCTATTTCAAGGATTATGCAAGATCCAACAATTTTCCATTGTCCACATTTTTTACTCTATGGTCCTTGAAATTCCCCAGCTTGCCACAATTCTAGAATTTCTTCAAGGATCTATTTAGATTATTAAATCTACCTTTAAAATTTGAGTGCTTATCCCTTGGATTTTTATTTCCAGTTTCTTGTGAGTGGCCTCATAGGGACAGGGTGTTATTCATTTTATAGCTTTTAAAATAATTGTGACTCATCTCCTTTCATAATAGATCCATGATTAAATATTAATTTTTTAGCTATGATGTAGTAGTAGTGGTTTCCATCATTAGAGTATCTCATGATTCTAGAAAAGAGCACAATAATGTGACACACTTTATTTCATTATTCATGTTGACATACACATATGGAAACTAACTTACCATAGTGTTGAAGGTGTTCATGTGCTCTCAAATTAAATCAAAATCATTCATTTGAAATGAATACATCTTATTTAATAGGAAAATATTGTTTACTAGTGACTTGACCTAATATAATGCTCATATATTGTACCAAAGAAGCTTCAAAATCTCCTTGATCAGAAAATTTAGTAGTATTGAATCTAACAAAAATATTTGGATAGAATTTATCGCCTTCACATAAATTTTATATTATTATTATTATGGATCCATTCCCATATGTGTTATGTCTACTATAACATTCCATTTATCTATATATATGAATAGATCCTCCATATTGAGCTTCCATAACTCATAAATTTAACCATTGAAAATTTCAATTTCTATCCCCTTGCTTCCAATCATTATCCTCTCACAATTTTCTTCTACAAATATATCACTCAAAGAAAATAATTTATCACTAGTTATTTCTTACTATTATAAATATTACAACATAGCTCTAATACTAGATGTTGGGATCTAAATCATGTACCAAAAAAAATTGAATTTTTCTATGTGAATATTACATAGACAAATATAAAGACAAACACAAAGATACACACCTTTTATATCCTTTCGAGAGAAAAACCAGCATAATAACCTTCTTCATTATAACATAAAATGGATCATCTTAAAATGTTACATCAAATATCAAGTTTCTATAAAATTAATAAAATTCTTTACTATATATTACAATGCACACATTTAATTGTCTATATTCATAATTCAACAAAATTTATTACATATATCCTTCTTCAGAAGAACCATGTCTTTATTAGGCACTTTAATTTTTAACGTCTACACAGTAAGGGAATATTCATTCATCAATGTGCAATACTCTTAAATAGGTCTACATTTGAAATCTACCAAAACATTTATAACATTTATTTACTATATCAAAAATAGTTATA
Source organism: Torreya grandis (assembly GCA_037957365.1). NCBI lineage: Eukaryota > Viridiplantae > Streptophyta > Pinopsida > Cupressales > Taxaceae > Torreya > Torreya grandis. Next base: position 5,321,670 of record JARHVA010000190.1, read on the forward strand.
AAAGTGTATGAAATGCCTTTATATAAAATTTCATTACTTTGTATGTTGTACAAGTCCTTGAAACATCTTATTATTACTCAACCATTGTCCTCCACCTTAAAACTTCATACATTATAATGAAACTATAAAAAAATATCTTACTTATCTCTACCATCTTTCCTATACACTAAAAACCTTATGCAACTTTCATCGGCAATCTTCATGTAAGTCTATGCAAAATTCCCTACTTATGCAATCAACACTCACAATATCATGCGTACCTAGTGTTTATGAAAAAAACATTAAAAAACATCCATATTACATGAATTTACCATTACACATATCTATGAAAGTTGAGAAATTTCCAAAAAATGAATTTTAGGAGAATCGGGTCTAAGTCAAAGAAGTGTTGATTTGGGATGAAAACGAACAATAATTTAGTAAAACAAAACCATATTACTAACCATATGCCTCTGTTGAATAAAACTATAAATTTTCAAATCTAAAAGTAAAAAATAGTCATAATTATAATAGGAAAACACAATCAACATAAACCAATCTTAATTGGACCACATGAAGGCATCTTTATCTACTATCTACAATTCTGGTCATCTTCTAGATTGTTGGAATTTTCCAGGGTTTTAGTCTAATTAGTCTCATAATCCTATTTCTATCATCATAATTCAAATAAAAAACCCAAGTGTGTCATTTTTAGACATTTACCTCTCTTTATCTATTTATTTCATTTGATGTTTTAGTTTTCAATCATTTAATATCTTAGTTCTTAATTTAATGCATTAGGGAGTTATGGTTTATTATAGTTTATTTAATTTATCTTAGATCTACCTTGTG